>QEPC01001360.1:3901604-3927503 GCA_003113815.1 Sphenodon punctatus
TTTGTTTTTAAATTTTTCGCACACAGTCACACACCACAGTCCAACCCACAGTCCAACAACACACACCAACCCACCCAAACACACAGCACAGCCAAAACAATCACCAAAACACACCACACAAGCAGCCACCGAAACAAACACACACCCTCTCGCCTCACTCATGCACACGCACACGAATTTCCGGCACGACGTCGATTTTATGGCTTCCCGCAATATTTCCGGCCGAACGCGAACGCGCGAACCACCCGAACACCGAACGAACGAACACGAACGCACAACCCGATGGCGAACGAACCGAACGGCCGAACACGAACGTACGACCTGCCCGAACAACTGAACACAAACGGCCGAACATGAACGGCCGAACCAAACAGGCGAACACGAACGCGAGGTACGACCGAACACGAACACATGAACCAAACGCGGCTGAACCGAACGGCCGAACACGAACACATGAACCGATCGCGGCCGAACCGAACGGCCAAACACGAACCGCGATCTGTTCGCCCATGCCTAGCGCTCCTTGCCACAGCCACCATGGAGATCCAGTCAGAACTACGGATCGAGGAGACTTCCCAGACTATGGACCTGAGTAACCAAAGGAAAGCGGTTCCCATCAATGAGGGGGCCCACCACTCCTTCAACCCCACTCACCAGTATCATTTCCGTCTTGTCGGGATTCAGCTTCAGACGGCTTGCCCTCATCCAGTCCCCCACAGCTGCCAAACAGTGGGTAAGCACCAAGACTGCCAGGCCTGGGTCAGTTGAAAAAGAGAGGTAGAGTTGTGTATCATCGGCGTACTGATGACAACGTACGCTGAACCTCTCACAATCCTGCCCAAAGGCTGCATGTACATGTTGAACAGGAGAGGTAATGGAATAGAACCCTGCGAGACTCACACGTGAGGTCCTAGGGAGATGACAAACACAACCCGCTGAGTTCTCCTGGTCAGAAAAGAGCAGAACCATTCAAGAACAATTCCACCCACCCCAGCATGGTTCCGCAGATGAGTCACTAACATCTCATGGTCAACAGTATCAAACGTTGCCAACAGATCTAATAAAATCAAGAGAGACAATCTGCCCTGGTCTAACTCATGGTGCAGGTTGTTGACCAAGGCCACAAGCGCGGTCTTGGTGCCAAACCCAGGGTGAAAGCCGGACTGCGAGGAATCAAGAAAACTGACACAATCCACATGCCCCTGAAACTGCCAAGCCACCACCAGCTCAATAACCTTCCCTAAAAGGGGAAGTTTAGAGACTGGCCAGTAGCTAGCAAGAGAATCATTGTAAAGCAATGGTTTTTTGAACAGAGGCCACACCATGACCTCTTTAAGGCAGCCCAGCACTCTGCCCTCCCTAAGGTATTGACAACCCCAGCCAGCAATAGCCCTAGCGTCTCACAGCTGGCCTTAACCAGCCAGGATGGACATGGAACTAATTCACAACAGGTGACTCTAATAGCCCCAAGGACATCCACCGCATCAGCGGGTGACACCCACTGAAACTGATCCCATAAAACAAGACAAAGCGGGGCTTCCATTGACTCTGGTTCTCCCATTGCTACAAGTGCGATGTCAAAATAATGGTGAATCTGGGCGATTGTCAGCGGCGGCCACCACTGGCGCACTAAAGAACTCTGAGCCCCGGGTCAGGGGGGACAGCCCACAGCTCCCGGATCGCCGATACGGGGACACGTTCCCCACAGACCCAGTACATGCCCAAGCTCTTCCCCTTCCCCCACTCACTCCAATGCCCCCGCAGGGTCAACAACAGTTAGACGGGGCAACAGAGACACCGCCGCGCGCAGCATGCCACTCTGCGCAGCTCGCGGCACATCAGGGGGCGGGGCCAGAGCTATAAGAAGCCAGCACTGAGGAGGCTCAGTGCTGGTGATTGAGTACAGACCAGCTGACTGAAAGCTAAGTCCTGTGTTTCTTTTGTGATTGTTCTTAGAGACCTTCTGCTTGTGTGTTGTGTACCCTTCCCCCTCCCCGTTGTTCCTGGAGACTAGAGTGTGAGTGCATCTGGGTTATAATGCTTGTGTAGCCTGTGTGTCCTGTTCCTTCCCTGCTCCCTTCCGTGGTTCACACCCCCTCATTTCCCTTTCCTGAGAGCAAGCCCCTCCCTCACCCCTCTACCTGGGTCCCTTCCCTGACTCCCCCCATGACCTGTCACACCGATCCCTCCCTGACTCCCAGTGCAAGAGTGAGTGGGGACTGAGTGAATGGTGGGGCCCTAGTTCTGTCCTTAACCTCGGCGCCCAATAATGATAGGGGCCTTATCTCAGTAGACACGTTTGACCCACATACTGTCCTGACAGGCAAGTATCCTAGCAAGTACCAGCCGAGGGACGAGTGGAGATTGAAGGAGTGTGACTGGGGAATTGAGTGTGTATTGCCCCCTTCCCCCCCCCCCAGCGATTTTATCCACAAAAAAGTCGACAAATATGTCACAGCAAGCACTGGAAGATTCCAGTTCCAGGCAGACCAGCCTCTGCACCACCCAGAAAAGCTCAGTTGGACATGACTTTGCAGATTGTATGAGAGTAGCAAAGAATGCCTTCTTTGCTGCCCGCACAACCACAGCATAGGTTCTTAAACTAACTCTATGCTGCAACCAGTCGGCTTCAGTACGAGTATGGGGCCACCGTCGCTCCAACCATCACTATCTGCCCAAAACTTGGGCAGATTGTTCCCCTCACCTAATCGATCCTCTCTACCAAATGTCAGACAAATAAGCAAAATGGTGTTGATTCTATAAGCAATAGAATGTTAATGCATTAAACAGAAATTTGCCCGCTGACCTCAACTATAGAGCGGATCCTGCTGCTTTTTAATATCAGAGGTTGCCAACAGATAGCTTGTAAATTACTGGTAGCTCCTGGTTTATACACAATAGCTCCAGGAGCCATTTCTTCTCTGAGTGGTTGTTCTACCCATGTCAAAAGTTGTGAAGTGGCAGCCAGAAGACTCCTCCCCTCAGAAGCTTCTAGAAGAATTTGGGTGGAATTTGGGAAGAGGGGAGAATCCACCATGACATACCCTATCTCTTTCCTACATACCAACCACCTACAACATACTCAACTGCCTCTTCCCTCATGTCCTCTGAGGTCAGCCAGAAGTGCCCTCTTGCAGGTACCATTTGTCCATGAAGTTTCTACAAGAAGGGCATGCAGAGAGGCATTCCTAGTGGCTGCCTCACAATTATGGAACTCCCTCCCCTTGGAGATTCATCTAAGCCTGAGCCTCCTCATCTTCTGGAAATGATGTAAGACCTTTCTGTTTGGCTAGGTGTTTGGCAGGTAGGGGCAGGGTTGGGTAGGATTTGGTGGGGGGTAGGGAAAAGGTTGTGGAGGTTAAGGGGATTTCTTTTATTTTTTATTGGTGTTACGGGGGTAGGGGGACACAGGGAAGGGACTCGGGGCCTAACCTTCAGGGGACTGTTACGGGGGTAGGGGGACACAGGGAAGGAGACTCAAGGCCTAACCTTCAGGGGAGCCAACCGCTTGCACCCACTACCACTCACACGCCCGAGCTCTCGCTTTGAAGGATCTGTCAAGATATAAGTGCCCATCAGGATATTGGGTAGATCAATAAGCCTCAATGGGCAAGATCCATATCATCATAGGGCGCCAAGCAATTACAGGGAGCCTCGGGCCAATTCCCACGCACGCACCACTGATAACCCACACCTGAGGGGGAGGAACAAGCGGTGTACCAGTAGTGGGGGGAAGTAAGGCAGGGGGACCCAGGTGCAGGGGAAAGGGGAAAAGGGGGAATGCTCACAGGGAGAAGGGAGCCCAAGGGGAGGGAGCCCACATGTACCCATGCTCGTCACACTCAAACAAGGGGGAAGGGTTCCAGCACTCGCTCGCTCTCTATCAAATCACTCCGGTTTATCTCGCACAAGTATTCTCAGTCACTTAGCTTGCTTTCGACCGGTCACTCCACATCAATCACCAGCGCCGACTGAAGCGCGGTGCTGGGTTTTCTACCTGAGGCCCCGCCCACCGTGCACACCTGGAGGTGCGCTGAACGGCATCTAGGGGGTGCGGCCTCATCAGCCCTCTGCCTGGGCCCCACCTCAACCTCCTGCAGATCCGCTGATGCCACGTGCGCCCGGCATGCGGGGGAGGGAGTCCCCAGCGCCATGGCAGGCCCCGTGGCCAGCGAGGTTGTGCCTGTTGGAGCCCCCAGGGGGGAAAGTGAAGGTGAGGTACCGCCCCGAGGCTTGCATCCTCACCAAAGGCAGCCCTGGTGGGGAGCCCTGACAATTGGCTGTAAGCTGCCCTGAGCCTTAATGGGAAGGGTGGGGTATATCAATATAAATACATAAATAGAAGCTGCTACCATTTTGCACAGGAGGGTAAAGAACACAGAGAGAGACAGGTCTAGGGACTGCTTCCTTCTCCCCCTACTCTCCTGTGTAGAACACTACTGGGAAGGGCTGCCCTTTTTCCCTTGCCCTCCTTGAAGCAAGAGACATTGCCTTCAAGCGGGAAACAGAGGCTTTCCATACTGCTTCCCCTTCCCTTCTAATTAGGTAAGGGGTATTGTCATTGTGTGTCCCTCATACTATGAAGTCATTGGCTATTTTTGGTCTTTTGGTAGAGCGGACGGGAAAACAGTCAAATTCTGAATCTGTCTTGGAAATCTTTAATTTCTATTGTGTGAGATTATATCCTATTCTAAATCCAGATTCCAGTCATATGGCTTTTATCTACTTTTTGTTGTAGCTGTTAATTCTATTATTTTCAGCCCTAGTTTTTATTTTATGTCATGGTTTTGTTGCGGTGTTGAGGTTGTTTTGATTATTGGATGCAGAACTATTTGTATGAAATTAGCTATTTATATGTTCCTTTATTGTTCTTAGGAAATGGCGGAAGCGAATTCCTTAATACAAATTGACATTGGGTCCCTCATACTGGCTGTTGCTCCTGGCTGGGTGATGGGGAATGCACAAAACTGGAAAGAATGATGGAAGGGGAAAATATGTCCTCCCCACACATTCCTTTCTTTAGAAATTGTCCCCCAATCTGTTGACAAAATCAAGGGGGGTATCCTCTGCCATTTTCAGGCTTTAATTCCCTCCGCACCGTTCCCTACTTTTGCTGCTGCTGAGGGTTGTTGAGCCAGGCTGCCAGCAGAACTAGCTGCAGGAAGGAAATGAAACAATTGCTGTCCCATTTCCTTTTGCTGTGGAAAGTCTAGGTCTGATAACTCCCCCACGGTTCCCTCCCCGACAGTGACAGCCAGTGCTTGTAGACAGGAGCAGAGGTGCTCCAAGCTAGCTGAGCCCACCTGCCACTTCCTCCCCTCCACCCCCAGCTTCCAATTTCCCTCAGCCCCTACTGCAGCTGTCTGAATCCTTCCCAGTTTGCAGGGGTGGGGATGTAGAACACTCTGAATACAAGAAGTTGATGATATGAGACCACCTTTAGACGTGCGCGGCGAACACGCAGCATAAAATCACGCCACATGTAAAAATCTCGCAGGCAGGGTTTAGATGCGACATTTCGCACATTAAAGCTGGACGCGCATTCTTTTACAACCGTGTACTAAATACCTCGATATCAAGGTATTTAGTTTGCGGTTTTAAAAGAATGCGCGACCAGCTTTAACGTGCAAAATGTTGCATCTAAACCTCACCCATGGGATTTTTATACACAGCATGATTTTACGTCATGTGTGCGCTGCGCACGTCTAAAAGCGGCCCACATGTTCAGTATTTCATGCTGCTACTAAATTGCAGCTCACATGATATTTGGCCTGCAAACTCTTTCCCCCCAATTCCTTTTGAGGTGCATTATTCTAAATCAGGGGTGGGGAACCTCAGGCCCAGGGCTAAATGTGGCTCTCAGAAAATTTTTATGTGGCCCCTTTCCAGTTCTGGATTTGGCCCCTGGATCCAACTCCTACCTCCAACCACTGGAAAGCTGAGCTCAGAGTAAGGGAACAAAGATGAAGAGACACACTGAAGGATTAACGGGTAGATCCATGGCACAAATCTATGATCTTGGCCCCTCCTTTTCTTGAGTACATCCTTTAAACACCCCCCACACCCAACATGTATGCAGCCCCTTGGAGTACTTACTAATTTACAAGGTGGCCCCAGAGACTGCAAAGGTTTCCCACCCTTGTTCTAAATCGTAAAAAGGGTCTTATAAGATTGCTTTTGGTAAAAAAGTTTGACATTTAAAATAAGCTATAGTAAATTTATTTTGTTTAGTTAAGTTTTCGCCACTAATGTTGCACAGCATGTAAAGCCTCTGATTTCTAATTGGAAAGCCTCCATCAGAGGCTACAATCTCCCAGAAGAACACTCTCTTAAAAACCAGGGCAAACAAAAAGTTGAACTTTTGCTGGAAGAGTATGTGAACATGTGAGCTCTTTAAAAAAAACCAAAAAAACCCCAACCTTTCAACCCTCAAATTCTGAGAGGATGATCAATACACTGGTTCCAGTTCAGAGATAGTTATGTCTGTGGCAGTCATGAACTGAGCTAACAGCATGAGAAAATTCCAGCATACACTACTTTCAGAAGGACAACAAATAGCTGTACAATAATTACCCCCTTCTAGGTTAATATTTCCGTTGTTGTAGTGACAGCTCAATTGCACTGTTTTGCTCTGAAACATCAGAGGAATTTTGCATTGTAATTTAATACCCATTTCCTCAATTTGAGTGAACTCCTGGTCTCCTTGAGTTTATGGATGTTTTGCTAATGACTTCCAATAAACTGGGTTTTCAACAATTGTTTCCTGCAGTGAAAAAAAAGTAGTTTTAAGAACTAGTACTTTTCATCCCTGTGGTCTGAGTATTAAAGCAAATATCAGAAGAAAAATACACTCTCTCCCTCAAGATCTGATCACCTAGATAGGAGTGTAGCAATTTTTAAAAGTCCGGGCTTTTAATAAAGTGTGGTTTTTGTAATAGTTTTCATTCTCTTCCCAGAAATAGTTAGCAACAAAAATAATCCATTAACGGCCACAATTTGTAAGAAGATATCACAAATGGAAAGTTGTTTGCTTGTGTAAATACCTTGGTCTATAGTGCAGTCCTGGTACCTGCTTATCCAAACAGACATACCATTTTGGAAGTAGGTAGGCCTTCTTTTTGGCTGTAAAGCTGCCATTGAGTTCCCATATAATAGAACACCATAGAAGATTACAACTAATATTCAGAGTTCCTTCTCCATATTACCTTAACAGTAGGAATGTTAAAGTAATGTTTGGTACAGCAGCACTATTTTCCTGTGAATTTGTTTTCATGGTTGTTTTATTATAGACATTAGGAATTGCTGCAGGACATTAGCACAAATGAAGTTGTCTGGCTAACTGTGAAATACACTGTACTAGAATCATTAATCCCCAGTAAGGCCCCAATCTCAAAAAGGTTTCTGCACCCTCTGTTCACAGAGAATTTGAGAGATGCCCAGAATTGGACCCTGTATACACAGATGTAACATCTTCTTTTCGATTATATAGTGTCACGGCAGTAATAAAATGCCCAAGGCAGCATATTTTGTGATAGGAGTGAGTGAACTGACTTGGATAAAATTGTAAGAACCATCTCATCACTCGGGGGTGGGAGGGGTGGGGGTTGGTTTAAAAAAATATCTAGTATGTAAAAATTGGTTTCGGATGGGTTCGGTAAACAAAGTAAAAACACTGTGCAAGTTACGTCCCTGCCTGACTTAACAAATGCTGGTAATTTTGTCCAACAGCTAAACTCTGTGCTTCCATTGGGCACCTACTTTATTCACAATCATTAACCAAAGCTAGTTGATGATCTTGGTCTCTTTTTCATTCTGCTTCATGATATTTTTTTTCTTGCAGTCTCTTTGTAATTCACGTTTGTCACTGCAAATATGACCTCTTCCCTCAGAGCTATTTCTCAGTGTTGTAACACATTCTTCACCATTATGGCCCTTTTCACACAGACACTCTAACACTGATAAAGTGTTCCACTAAATAAATAAAATGGGTGTTACTTTTTATAATACATGTTGCAGGGCTTCAGGTGTGCTCTGTAGATGCCCTGCAACATGTATAATAAAATGTAACACCCATTTTATCAGTGTTGGAGTGTCTGTGTGAAAAGGGCCTCTGAGACATGAATGCTACCAGTGGGCTAAATTCTGCCTACTCTCTGTACAAGTCTTTGTGAGGGGAAGAGGGGTTCAGATGTCAGGAGTGCTGCATAGGCATTCAGAGAACAAAATCGGAACCATCCCTCACTTCTCACCCCTATGGGTGATTTTAGACATGCCGGCCTCCCTTGTTACCACGGTCCGGGATCCGTTTTGGATCCCGGACAGGAATCAGGCCGTCCATCCTTTAGACGTGCCGGCCTGATTGCGCTCGGGGATCAGGGAGGGGGTGGAGCTGTGCAATGCAACGTGCAGCCACACAGCCCCCCACACACACACTCTGCCAGCCGCCCGCCCTCCTGGAGACGGGCAGGCTCAGCGGCCGATCCAGCCGCTGCGCCTGATTCCGGATCATGGACCGGACCACGATGCAGACTCGGCGGAGGTAACAGACGTTACTCTCCGCCGTTTCCGGACCATGGTCCAGCTAACCACCATTCCGGAGGTGAGGCCGGCCTTCCCTCCGGAATAGTGGTTATTCGGATTCCTGCTGGAGGTTCACTGGGGTGAACATCTGACGGGAACCCCTTCAGACATTATTGGCCCTCCACCACCACAGGGGATTGACTGTGGTAAAAGAAAGGCCCGTAACGTCTAAAATCACCTTATGACAAACCTCCTAGATTACAAAGGGAAATATTTGCTTGTATCACTTTAGCTTACTTTAAGCTAGACTCTATCAAGATATCTTATGCAATTTTCTTTATCAGCTCATTTAAAGTGGAATATGTGTATTTATGAGTAGGTATAAAAACTGGGGACTGAATTTGGGACACCAGCAACAATCTCTTCCTTAATTTCAGGCCCTCCTTATCTGGATGCTTGCAGAGAGAGGAAGGAGCAAGACTGTCTCCCTCCTTACTTTGGACTGTTGCTCCTCTGAAACTCCATGTTGGAATATACATGCCAGTTTAATATCAGACTGAAAGGACATTGTTCTTTCCACTTAGTGAAGCATTCTGGAAAACCTCTGCTATCTTTTTATGATGGGGACAAAAATGGTGTAATTTCAGCATCGTTACTGTAAATCAAGTTAAAATGCTTATCTCCCATTCATGGAAGAGGGGGGAAATAGACAAATAAAATCAAAGACTAGCTAGGTTCTATCTCAGATCTGAAGCAGATGATTAGTTCAGAGTTCACCTTTCAGTTCTCCTGCTCTTTGCTGCTATTTTTTTATTTTATTGAGAGCTGACTCTTTTTGTACCTCAGAATTTTTGAGAAAGGTTCTAAATAAGTATCTATTATGTGGAGAAAGATACTTTCAGACCTAATGGAATCTAAAAGATTATTACATCTTAATCCTCAAAGCACTCTACTTGTGCAAGCCCATCATTTCTAGCGGTACTTTGAGGCTGATAAGAGCTTTTATTTGGTTGTTGAAGCTGTTCAGTCTTTGTGTTTAGTCTTCATTATGACTGAGCAAAAAGCCCTCAGAAGGCCTGTTCTCCACCAAAAGTTCTGCTTCAACCCTTGTAGGAAAGGACTGCATTAGAGCTGAAATGAGTATCCGCAAAAATGAATATACACCCCATGAATTTCGAGTACCCAAATCAACCTGACAAACTCAAGTACTGATTGTGACTCAATTCTGGTACCCAACATCCCAGAATGTCCCGGAACTTCCAGTACTGGAATATCAACATCCAGTACCAATTTCTTTAATGTTTTTTATTGATTTATTGACTTCTAACACCCATTTATTTCTTTTTCCATTCCAGAAAGACTTCTGATCCTGATATTTTTTTTAAAAAAATTCTGCCCCAATTTTTCAGTTTTCCAGCTCAATTTATACCAATAGAAAATTGGAAAATAAAAAAATTGGCAATAGATGTTACCAACTTTTGGGGTTTCCGAGTACCTGATTGATACTTGGGTAACCCATCAGGTATCCAATGCAGTACCTGAAAATGTGAGTATTACCCACGGGCACTAAATTAAGTACCTGTTTCAGCTTTAGATTGTTTTCATTGGGATTTTCTATAAAGGCTCATACTTTTCCACAAAGGGTCATATATTCAAGTACTTTTTTTGTAGTTTTCTGGGATTCATATTATCCAAAGCACTCTTTGTTTATGCTAGGAACATAACTTTCGTTTTGTGGCAGACATAAGAAGTAGGAGATTTGTTAGTATGACATAATTTGAGAGGGGGGGAGGAGTTAGACTATACATAGTTTAAGACCCCCAGAGTGCTTAATACAAGAGTCAGGTACAAAGATAAGGTCAAGGAGAGCTTGTTCACTCAGCTTGTGGAGAAGATGATGAGGACATTCTAGTACCAAGTCAGGAGTCATTACTTGGATTACATCTAGCAGTAATAATTGGTTCAAGAAGCTAAGGAGATAAGAAAATATTGTTGCATGGGTCCTTGAGTTGATAGGTTCAAGCTTGAGGCCTGGATAGTTATTCATATATTTTCATACACATGTCTATTCATATATCATGTATTCATTTATATAGTGCATAGTGGTTTGATAAGAAATAGTATGTTTAATATAGGCGTTTGTAGTTTAATTAAAAAGGATTTTAAAGAGTGTTAGAGTTTAGAGTTTTAAGTGCTGGTGGCTGAGCAGGATTGCTTAAGATTGAATTGAAACATAGGGTGGTTAGCCGTTGAAGGACTTTAGGGAACTTGGCCTAACTGGCATTTACTTTAGTAAGTCAACAGGACAAACGATCTGAGATGAGGGACCCTGATATCCAAAAATGATGGTGGTGGTGTTAAAAAACAGTACCCTGCACTTTTTAGTAATATTAGAGTAATTTTCCATTTATGTCAATGGAGTTTAGTTAAGGTTTTACCATTGGAACAGGTAACATCCTGGGTGGATATGGGAGGAGAATGGAAGGTTTTAAAAGTAATAGGTTGAATGGCAGAGACCACTTCTTCACTTCTTGTCCTTTTTTCTCTCTTTATATTATTTTATTTATTATTATTATTATTATTATTATTAACAAACATTTATATAGCGCCAGCAGTGTACCTGGCACTTTACAAAGTAATAAAATAGACACGGTCCCTGCCCCTAGGGCTTACAATCTGAGAGACAGGAGCTGGGGGAGAGACTTAGGAAGGGGAACAGAGGGAGAGACAAGGGGTCTAACATTCATGAAGATGCGAGGTCTCAAGTGCACGTACTTGGCTTGGTTACGATGAGAATGACAGCAGGCAGGTCCATGTTGCAAGGATAAGGGTAAACCGATCGTAGGTATAGGAATAGTGGCTCAGCAGGATAAAGAGTCAGACAGAGCAGAGCGAAAGAGGTGAGTTTTAAGGAGAGATTTGAAGGTATGAAGGGAGGGGGCAAGGCGGATGTGGACAGGGAGGGAGTTCCAGGCATGGGGGGCAGCAAGTGAGAAGGGACGAAGGCGCTTAGGGGAGCAGGGAAGGCGTGGAAGGGTGAGAGAAGGGACAGAGGAGGAGCGAAGTGCACGGGCTGGAGTATGGAGGGCGATAAGTGCAGAGAGGTAGGGGGGAGCAAGGTTGTGAAGAGCTTTATAGGTGAAGACTAGGAGCTTGTGCAGGATTCGTTCAGGAAGGGGAAGCCAGTGAAGCGAAGAGAGGAGGGGCTGCACATGGTCGAAGCGACTGGCGAGGTAGATGACCCTGGCAGCAGAGTTTTGGACAGAGATGAGGGGAGAAAGGTGAGACCGGGGAAGGCCAGTGAGAAGGAGGTTACAGTAATCGAGGCGAGAGATGACCAGAGCATGAACAAGAGTTTTGGCAGACGAGACAGAGAGAAAAGGGCGAATCTTAGCAATGTTATGGAGGGAGAAGCGACAGGATTTAGCAACAGAGTCAATGTAGGGTTTAAAAGAAAGGGGTGAGTCAAAGATGAAGCCTAGGCTACGGGCTTGGGGGACAGGCAGGATGGTGACTCCATCAATAGTTATTGACAGTGAGGAAGGAGAGGAAGGATGAGGGGGGAAGATAAGGAGTTCAGTTTTAGCCATGTTGAGTTTGAGTTGACGTTGAGACATCCAGGTAGAGATGTCAGAGAGACAGTTGATGAGACGAGCTTGAACAGAGGGAGAGAGAGAGGGAGTAGAGAGATAGACTTGAGTGTCATCAGCATAGAGGTGGTATTGGAAGCCACCTCTATGCTTATACATTACTTACTTCCATCTTGTCCAGACCTGATCAACTTAGGGTATTTTCAGACGTTACGAGATCACGCTCAACCACAGTCAATACCCTGTGGTGGGGAATGGTCCAGTAACGTCTGTTGGGGAACAGGAAGTTCCCCTCCAGATGTTTGCCACGGTCAATTGTGGCGGGGAATCATATTCACCATGCGATCGGCAGAACCAGCGGGGCCGGCGCCGGTCGCGTGGTGAATGCAATTCCCCGCCGCGATGAAGGGGCCCGTCTCGTCTGGATGGAAACCACGCCCGGAATCCCCGGCGGGATTCCAAGCCTTCGTCAATTCGGGCAAGCGCCGCAGCCACATTGGCTGCGGCGTCCGCCCGTCTCCCCAGAGGTCGGGCGGTGGGGGAGCGTGGGGGGGCCGAGCGGCCGCACATTGCGCCATGTGACCCCGCCCCTCCCCGATTCCCCGCCGGGATCAGCCAGCATGTCTGTTGGACGTGCCGGAGTGATCCCGGCGGAGAATCATTTGGGTGATTCCGGGGCAGGGCAAATGCCGCCCCGTCTATTCTGAAATCACCCTTAGTCTACTTCCCATATCCATACAGAAGCTGGTCTTGCTGAATGGAGAGTAAATATATCTTAGTTTAAGTAGAAATGCAGAGAAAGCCGAGCATAGTTTATAGAGTAGTACCAGAGAATATACACAAATATTTCCAACAGTTGTATGAAAGATCATTGCTATTGAGATTGTATGTTCTTCTGGTGTGTATCTCTGTAATATTTATATTTGCATATGCAATTGTTGAATATTCTTGGGGACTATATTTGATGCTCACCCTAAATAAAACCTCTGAATTTTCAAATAAATTTGACTCATTCAATGTCGCTGAATTAAATTAGTTGTTGTCCAACAGGGGAACCCATTCATAATTCAGTAATAAATTCCCAAACATTCTAAACATAATTTGAGCCTCCAAAATAATTAATCAATAGTCCTGTTGGTAACAATATAAACCATCATGTAAGGTAAGAAATTCACTGTTTGTATCCTGGTATAAAATTGAGGTGGAAGGATGAAGTACTTTGTTGTGCCTTCCTTCAGGTGTAATCAATTAGTCTTTTGAATCAGTGAAAGAATAGTTGTGTGGTGTGGCTGACTTTGAATCCTAATTTCAAGTCCCCTCAAAATAGGTTTGCTCACAGCAAGACTAAAGAAAGACTAGCATTACATAGACCCTTTGCTGTCCTCTTAGTGGTGCACTTCAGCTAGCTTCACAATATGTGCCCTATTCTCCCTGAAATGCACGCTGTTCATCACTTCCTATTGCTTAAAGCTATTCACTTCTTATCCCCATGGCCATTAACAGCATGGCTATAGCTTACACAATAGAGATAATTTTCAGCATTAAAGAGCAACTGTATAATTACTCTCAATCCTGCCTGCTCGTTGAATGGGTTCTTTAGTTGTGTACATAACAATGAATGGCCAGAGGTAGGAATCAATAACTCATTAAACAGCAAGGTTTGGATAATTGTACACTGAATTTTGAAGGAAACAAATTCACAGGTAAGAAATTCACTTTCTTAAGGAAGCACTGCTTCTGTTGCCACTGAGCCCCAGGGGCACTGGTAGCCCCAACAACCTGTTGCTGTTCCTTTGGGCCTCACTATTGCTCCTGAGGTTTGTGGTAGTGGCTCATCTTTGGGGGAGAGGCGGGTCTGGAGAGTTGTGTCAGGCAGAAGCAGAACTCCTGGGGCCTCCAGGACTTACCAGGTGGCTGAGATTGTGTTGGGGCCGAGAGGTGGGACCTAGCAGTCAGGAAGGAGCTCTGCAGGTGGATGGAGCAGGACCCACCCATCCACAGAGCATTCACATAGGTGGGTCCTGTCTCCCTGCCCCAGCATGACCTAGCCATCTTCCCCCAGTGAGCCACACTCATAAACAGCCCCTCCTCTCTCTCTCACACACACACACACACACAGCTCTTCACTCACCCATCACATGCACATGCCCAGACCTCCCCCTCTCAAACACACAACCAGTTCCTCCTTCACCCTTGCAAAACAAGCCTCCCTTTCTCTTTCATACATACCCAACCAGGCCCCTCATTCACTGCTCTCTCTCATACACACAACCCGTCCTCTCAACAGGTCTGTCCTATTGGGTCAGACCGCGGGTCTACAAAAATAACTTCTTAATATTCCTAAGTAAACATCAGATGGCCAATTGTTAAAAGGGTTTTGACTATGGGAGTGTGGCCATGGGCACCTCCAATTTTTATTTTATTTTGCTTTGAGCACCACAGATTCTAAGGCCAGCACTGCAAGTACTCAAGTGTTTTCACTAACATCATCATTAAAAACAGCTTTCATGAAACCCTGAAGATTTATACTTTTTGATCTGACAGCTGCCTGTGGTACTGTCTGGCCTTCCAGTCAATTGATAAAGCTATCTAGACCCTGCCCCATTGGGTTGTTGGCTCAGTGGAGCTGTTTCTACAGAACCATTCTTTCAGTGTGTCTGTGGGGGATACAGCTCGCCCTTGGAGAGCTCAGATTAATGGTCTCCCACAGGGCTTTGTACTTTCTCCAATACTCTTTAATCCAGGGATGAGGAAATTTTTCTCTCCCACAGACCACTTTGAAACTTAGTAAACGAAACTGCATGGCCAGATAGGGGTTGGGGGTAAATGTGCTTAAAGGGCTGTGTTCAGGATTAGGGGGAAAAAGGGGAGGGTCCCGATCGTGGGTCTATGCCTTTTGCCACAGATTCATCCCCATTCTTGACTGCGTGCGGTGCACTCATCTCTGCTCTCTTCCCCTAAACTCACTCTGCCAGTACTTGAGGGAAGGGTCTCCATGGGCCAGATCTGAGAATTGGAAAGGGACCAATAAGCAAATGGACGTGGGACAGATTCAGCCCAGGATTTGGAAGATCCCCATCCCTGCTTTAATCTGTATATTAATGACACACCAGTAACTCCATTATGACAATTCACTTATGCAGATCACATCTGCTGTGCCACTCAGTCTGGGGCCTTTTCTTACTTGGAAGAAAACTTAAACACTGGCATGCCTGCGTTGACCATTTTTTGTTAACAGTAGTGCCTTCTGAATGCAGCTAAAACCGTTTCTAGCGTATTCGCCATTCAAACTCTACCCAAGAATGAAACGTCTCTCTTAATGGGCCGTGAATGAAACATGAAACGTGCTTGGTCTATCTTGATGTCGGCCTTAACCAGACTCTGACATTCCCCCCTGACTAGGCTGGCTGCCAAAGGCTTGTAATGTAACAATATCTTGGGAAGTTAGCTGGACCAACCTGAGGTGCCAACGTCTGCACCCCTTGGGGTACCACCCTTACCACTTTGCTTGGCAGAAGAATACTCTGCACCGATATTCTTGGTGCACACAGTTGATACATACAGCTACAGGCAACCACACAGATTCTCTTCAGAGACTTTCTGGCCCACATCTCTGTCTAGTTGCCTGTGATACATAACATTGCTCCTCCTCATCTTCTCAAGGAGGCCACAGTCAAACTGATAGCAGTAGTTCAAACCATTAAACCAAGTCTAACCCTGTGTTCAAAATTATTCTTCCCACAAGGGAGTAGCTATAATCGGACAAAACAAAAGAAGAAGGAGGGGAAGAGAAAAATATATACTTTCATAAACACCTTATGGGGAAATGGAAAAAACAAAGGCCCCTCAAGGCCTAATGACAAACAATCAATGAACATGTAATGTGTGCCATGTACAAAATGAATTATACATTCAGTGGATGAATGAATGGTATGCTGTATAAAAAACCCAGATGCGTTTCAGGGCACAGCCCCTTTCTCAATGGGATGATATAAAAATACCAATTGCTATCTCCTACGAGAAATGAAACCTCCTTGAAGGCTTGAGCATGCAAGGGTCCCTAACCTTTCTCAGCTATGCCTCATATGTAACCTCCTCTGGTTGTATGACAATCTTGTTGTCACACAGTAGTGAACACACTGCACAAAATAGAGGTATAACCATCCATCAGCATGAAATAAAAAGTATCCAATGCATGATGCTGAAACAACTTGTGGTGAGCTCTGGGCATTCCTCTACAGGCTTCACATGGGTCCTTGATCTCAATGCAGTGTGTTCACTATTGTGTGACAAGATTGCCATACAACCAGAGGAGGTTACATATGAGGCTAACTTTGCTATACTGGCATTTTTCAGTTGCATCTTGCTGCAGGAGGCATGAATGAAGTTTATTGTATAGCACAATGGCTTTTACAAAATATTAATAAATAATAAATAAGAGAATAGCAACATTAATACAACCATACATCAAATACAGCCATAAAACAAATCAAGGCAGTTTCAGTAATAGTACACAATCACTAAAATAACCCCCAAGGGGCCCGATAGCAATTCCAGCACGGGAGTATTACAGGTTTCTTATCCTGATCCCACCCCACTCCTAAACCAACCTACAGCAAATGCCTGAACTTAAGATAAATTATTGAGGTAAATCCGAGACCTTCCACAAATACCCTGGGGAACCCTCCCCCCTGTCCACGAGCTACAATGAGCAAGTACTCCCTTGCCTCTTCAATATAGAAGATCTTATAGCCAGCGCAGAGAGGGTGAAACTTGCCACAGCTCTCGTTAGGCTTGAGTCCCTTGGGCTCAACATTCCCTTCAATAACATTTCCCTGGAATTCGCCCAGGAAGAATGAAGGAAGTTGCCCAAGAATCTTAGACGGGGGCCCACCAGAGTGTGACAATCTAGGAGAATATGAGCCACTGTAGCCTCCTTGCCAGAATTACACAACTGGCAGGTCCTCATAGCGTGGGGGATACCCATGTATCTCCCCTCAACCAGAGCAGAGGGAAAGGTATTAGTGCACAATTTGGTAAACGCAATACGTCCGGAAGGGTCATGCCAATCATAAAGTTAGGTAGATAGAAGGGACTGGGGCTCGAGGAATTCAGTCCCCGGCGCCACTTTCTGTGCAGCCAAAAGAGCCTGTTCCGTTTGTAACAATTAGTCAGACAGTCTTTGGCGCACAATCTTCTTAGTGGTCTGAGCACTAATCTTGAGGAAAACATCCGAGGAAAGCCCTAAATATGGAGGTGGAGGGTAAACTGACTCAGCCAAGGAGTAAGCAGCCCCGATTTCAGGGCCATTGACAAGAGCGAAACCTCTGTCTGAGAGGATGACAACGATCTGGTATAATGGTTAAATACCTGCTGTAATAACAATACTCTCACCGTGGGGAGCCCAGTCTCTTGTCTAGCAATTATCTGGGGAATACCTTGCGGGACACCCAGGACAAAAGCCAAAAACGAGTTTTGAATACTCTCCAACTTGTCCACAGAATTAAGGCACCAGACCGGGGCTGCATAAAGAGCCTGGCCCAGCACCTTCACCTTGAACAAAAGCACTGCTGGGGCAATCTGTTTTCCTCCCTAGCCGAGATAAAATTGCTTAATAGCGGCCGAGATTTTCTTTGCTCTAGCTTTGACTAGGTCGCAATGTGGCTGCCAGCTGAAATTGGAAGAAAAAGTAACCCCCAAATACATGAACCTTCGAACCAGCTCAATTCTCCGACCTCCAATAGGCCAATTTGGTTCCAGTTTATGGGCCCTATCTCCCGCCACCAGGATTTTGGATTTAGAGTAATTAATCACAAGACCCTCCTTGGTGTAGAATTCATCAAAGAGGGCCAGTTGTCTCTTAAGACCAATCCTTGATTGAGATAAGAGCACCGAGTCATCTGCATACAACAAGATTGGCAGATGTCTCTGGCCAATCCACGGGGCATGGGTATCCTTTGAATTCAGATGTTGGATCACCCTGTCAAAATACAGGTTGAAGAGTTCTGGGGCCAGAAGGCATCCCTGCCGTACCCCTCTCCCCACCGAGACTGGTGCTGATAGGGTTCCCCCTGAGCCTACACGTACCTGTAAGCAGTTTCCCGTATGCAATCTGATGACTAGGTAGAGCAGCCTGGGATCAATAGACGTGACACTCAGCTTAGCCCACATGCACTCCCTGCTGATAGAATCAAAAGCCTTTTCAAGGTCCATAAACCCAAGATATAATTTTGCTATTGTGGGCCGTGTATTTCTGAATCAAAGCAGAGAGCAGCAAGATGTGATCCACTGTGGACTTCCCAGCACAGAACCCAGCTTGTTCAAGTGAAACTAAGCCTGACTGACTCACCCAGCTCCTTAATTTGTCCAGCAATAGCCAGGTGAATAGTTTCCCAACCACACTAAGCAAACTAATCGGTCAATAGTTTCTCGGTAGGCGGGAGTCCCCCTTTTAACAAATTGGGACTAGCACACTTTTCAGCCAAGAAAGGGGAATTTGCTCAGACCTGCTTATCTCCGTAAAAAGGGGCGCAAAAATGGCTGCCCACCAATCTGGATACGCTGTAAGCAGGTCTGGCGCTGCAGGAGGAATAGGCTTTCTCAGCAGTAATTAATAATTTTCTTGTTGACAACTCTATTACAGCCCAGCAAGCATTTGATCTTCTGCAGCAGGGCTCATGGATAGTGGAAAAACACAAATGGGACCTTTAGGATACTGTATTCTGCAGCTGTGGCCAATTGCAGACTGTGGCTCACATTATCAAAACTTGTCCCCAGACCTCCCGTCCTTCCATTGTCAATGTAAGACTTGGCTGTTCTGCTAGGCTTTTGGTGAGGGAGATGGGTGAAGGGTGGGGTTTGAGGGGGGGAGGTGATTTGATTTTCTATAGCCTTCGGTCCGTTTATTCAGACCTAGGGAGCGTTCTCCCTCCTGACCACTAGGAGGCAGCACAGACTTTCGACTGGGCATGCGTAGGGAGAGCGCGCCCTCGCTTCCCCAGTCGAAAGTCTGCCTCTGAACTGTTAGGTAGTGCAGCGCGGGGGCTCTGCACCCCCAACGGACTTTCGTGCCTCCCTTGCTCTCCTTCTGAGATGAGGGGGGGCTAGTAATTAGAGTTAGACCAGCCTGCAATCACAGCAGGAACGGGACTCCTCACAGTCCTTTGGAACTTAAAAGAGGGCTGCTCGCCTCGTTCCGGTGCCGGCCTGCTGATACGGCCCGGGGACCCAGCTTGTGGCGTTCGACCCCAGCGGGGTACGCACGACCCTTTTGGCCCGTCGGACATGGCTGAGACTGCCAAGATCCGCAGAGCCACCGCCCGCCGTGCAGCGAGCGGCAAATTGAACGCTGGGCTGGAAAGCGAAACTGTGAGGGAGCACTGGGCCCAGGCCGTGGCTCCCGCGAGGCAGCGGAGGAGCCACGCGGCCAGGAGTGGGAAGGGTGCCCCACCATTCCAACAGAGGAAATGGAGGAAAGGGAGGAGGCAGACTCCTCTGCCTCCTCGCAAGTAAGTGGGGCTCCCAGGGCAGAAGAGTTTCAAAGGCTCCACATGAGCACTCTTCAGTCACTTGCATGAGGAGCACAGTCCTTCCTAGCGTGTGCTCTTAGCATGGATGCAAAGGCCCATTCCCTCCAGTGGGATTTGTGCCAGCCCTGGGTGCTAGACCTGGTGCTTGCTGCTCTCAGGACTGCACCCTAAACAAAAAACGGAAGCCCCCTCCCCCCCAAGGCCTCATTTTTGGGAGCCTCTAAGAGGGCTAGCAAGGGGAAGCAAAAAGCCCCTGCAAAACCACAGGGCCCTTCCCTCTGGGACCTTTGGGGGTCATCATCGGGCAGTGAGCAGGGGGATGCCCCTTCAGAGGAAGGAGAGTTGGGAGATTCCTCCTCCTCAGGTCCACTCAGAGCCCCCCTGCAGCCCATGCGTAAGAAGCGCAGATCCCAGGGCAGGAGAAACTCTTCCTCCTAGGCCAGCTTCGCCCTCAGAGGGCTCTGAAAGGGAGGAAGATCATTCCTCGCCAGATGAGGAACAGTGCCCCTGCGTAGGAGTGGGACCGGCTGGCCTTGTGGGTTAAGTGCTAACCTTGACTTTAGAAACCACAGGTTCAAAGCCTGGTTCCTCTGTGGAGTAGGGGGGCCCTTTTAATGGTTACTCAGTGAGGGCAGGGAGCTCCCTTCTTATCAAGACCCTCAGCACCTGAAGAGGGCCCAAAGGGTGCTTCATACCACCCCAAGCTCTCAAATAAAGGGTGAGTCTGATTCTTCCTCAGAGGAGGAGGACTCTGAGAGGGCATACATCCCAAAACACAATAGGGGCAAGACAGGGGTTGTGCTGGCCGGCCCTTTGAAAAAATCATTAGAACCCAATGGACGCATCCCACAAAAGCGGCTCAGCGGGCTAAAACCAAGCAAGCACTTTACTGCTTACTAAGCAGAGTGCTTCTATATTCAAGCCACCAAAGGTGGATGCAGCGGCCACCTCCCTAGCCTGCCAGTCAGGGTTTCCATCCTCTGAGGACCTTCTCCCGGGGGATCCTACGGATAAGGGTATCGAAAGTGGGCTGTGCAAAACCCAGACCCGACCATTTCTGAATCTGTGTCACGCAAACTGGCGGCAAATGTCACCCATGCCTTTTGGATGGATGCTCAGCCGGCAGGGGCGAGCTGACTAGCATGCAAAAATCTCCTGGTCCACGGCTAATTTAGGGGCCGTAGGCGTTTTGGCCCAGCTCTTAACAAGGCCCAGGCGCAGGCATCCAACAAGGAGAACAAGCACGCGCTCAGTCAGGTGCAATCCTTCAAGACCTTTTTTCGCCCCTTTCAGAGGCCGAATCACGGCTACAAGCATCCCTACTCTTATACCCCCTGGTACAACCAGTAGAGGGCAGAGAGGGCACGGGGCAAAACCCAACAGGCCTGGCTTAGCAGCCCCTGCCCGCTGGCAGGACTCCTGTCTCCTTAGGCTATTCCTCCCACGACTCCGGCCGACTGGGAGGAAGGCTCCTTCACTTTGTGAAGCAGTGGAGTCTAACCGTTTCTGATGCCTGGGCCCTACAGGCAGTAGGGGTGGGGTGGTGTACCCCATAGAGCTCAGCTCTTATCCAAAGCAGTACTCTCGTAGGTCTCCCGTGTCACACATCCCCAACAAACACAGCGCACTGCTGGCAGAATTACACAGGCTCGAAGCCATGGGGGCCATACAGAGGATACCATCTCTCGAGCAGGAGAAAGGGCTTTACTCTCTTCTGTTTCTGGTTCAGAAGAAAGGCGGAGAAGGGCGGAACAGATGCGTCAAGCGTCAGAAGTTCAAGAGGAAAACCTTAGCATCCATCTCCCTCGCCATATCAACGGGCGATGGGCTATGCTACCGCCATTGGCTCCGCTCTTCATACAACGCCAAGCACTGGCAGTACCAGGCCCTTCCATCCGGCCTTGCACGCCCCTGGCCATTTACGACGATTTTGATACCACTTATGGCAACCCTCCGTCTCGAGGGCATGTCGATCTTTCCCTACCTCGACGACATCCTGGTTCGAGCGTTGTCGAAGAACAGGGCTCGACTTCACCTGCAGCGCACCAGTTACTATCTGGAAAGCCACGGCTGCCAATTCAATCGCGCCAAGAGCCTCCTCAAACCCACCCAACGACTGGAGCACCTGGGGGTAATATTCAACACCTAGCTGAACCGAATATTCATGCCCCCCGCTCGTCAAAGCAAGATCAGGGCCCTTATAGCGTACATCCGAATGCAAGCGTCTCTCCGGCCTCCGACCTCCCTGTTGGGATCCAGGATCTCATGCACCTGGCACCTGCAATGGGCGTGCTTTCACGCTCGTCCGCTGCGATGGTTGCTCCGGCCTTGCCACCTACGGCTCATCAGCAAGGAGCCAATGACCTTGCCGGTGCCGAGCACCATTGCTCGATTCTTCAGATGGTGGGAAGCTCCGAACCGCTTCCTGGAGGGGGTCCCTCTCACGGAGCCAACCAGGGTGGTCCTAACGACCGATGTCACCCTCTCCGGATGGGGATCGCACCTCGGTTTCAACCGGGCACAGGGGTCTTGGTCACCCACAGCAGCCACCAACAGCATCAACTGGCTGGAGCTACGAGCCATTCGCTGGGCGCTCATCAAATTCCTGCCGATCCTGAAGGGGTGTCCCATTCTGGGGTTCACGAACAACTCCAGTGCGAGGGCCTGCGTCAAACATCAGGGCGGATCGTGCTCAAAGACGCTCCACAGGGAAGCATCCCATCTAGTCAATTGGACGGATCAGCACCTGTTCTCCCTATCAGCCCTTCATCTCAAGGGGACAGGCAACGTCGAAGCAGACTGGTTGAGCCTGGGAGAGTGGTCGCTGAGCCTGGCTGCCCTTCACCTGGTCAGAGGGGCATTCGGCTCGCCGTTACTAGACCTGTTTGCCTCTCCGACCAACCACAAGCTACCCCGCTTCTTCACCTGGAACCCTCAGCCAAGTGGGGCCTCAGGGGCTCCTGTACGCTTTCCACCTTGTCCCCTGATCAGCTGGACAATTCCCAAGTGCAAGCCTCTGCAGGCCACAGACATAATTGTGAACCCATTTTGGCTTCGTCGGCCCTGGTTTCCGGACATGCTCCACTTGTCTCACGGAAACACCCTCTACCCGCCGGTCACCCACGGCCTTCGGTCGCAGGGGCCCCTAACTTACCAGAAGCTGTAATTTCTGAAGTTAACAGCTTGACTGTTGAAGCCCTAGCCCTTCAGGGGCTGGGCTATTCGGCTTCTGTAATACACACCCTGGTAGCGGCCAAGCGAAAATCTACCCGGCGCATAGACCTGGGCAACTGGAGGGTGTTTGTGGGAGGGTGCAAGTCTAGGCAAATCCCTCCGCGGTCTCCCTAAATCCCTCAGGTTTTACTGTTCCTCCAAGAGGGCTTGATAGGGGGTTCCGCCCTAACACCCTGAGTAGACAAGTACCAGCTATACATAGCATTATAGGGGCATCAGGCAAACCTAAGGGGTCACCCCATCCCCACGTCTGGCAGTTTATGAGGGCCGCTGGGTGAATCTCTCCCCTGGAATTCGAACCTGGTGCTTAACGCTCTCACTGGCTCTCCCTCTGAGCCGCTGCATAAGGTCTCGTTGTTTTATATGTCCATCAAGGTGGCTTTCCTGATAGCTATTGCCACAGCAAAACGTCTCTCTGAGCTGGGGGCCTTATCAGCTGACCCTGCCCTCTGCTTCTTCAGCTGGGAGTCGGGGTTCCTTCATTTAAACCGACCTTTTTACCTAGGGTCTCCTCTATTTTCTATATGCCACAGGATATGGTCCTGCCTTCTTTTGGCCCTCATCCTCGCCATGCATTAGAAAAGCTGTGGCACAACCTGGACGTTCGCAGAGCCTTAAAAACTTTATCTGCTGTGGTCGGCACCGTTCAGACAAGCTTCTAGTTTGTTAGTCAGTTATCATCCCCGCCACAGGGGCACAAAGATGTCGAAGTCAGTCCTGACCGGTTGGATATCGTCCTGTTTTGCCGAGGCTTCCAAGGCCTCTGGCCTACTGCCTCCTAACCGATTCTGGCCCACTCGACTCGAAGTGCGGCTACTAATTCGGCCTTCCTCTCCAGGGCCCCTTTAACTGAAAGTGGCAAGGCGGCTGGCTGAAAGAGCCTGCATACCTTTACTAGGCATTATAAAATTGTTTACAACAATCCGCAGAGGCCGCCGGTGGAAGGCGGATCCTCCAAGGGGTAGGGGATTTCTTGAACATGCTGTCCCTCCCCGTCCGAATAAACATTACTGCTATGTTACCTCCCTAGGTCCGAATAAACGGACCGAAGGCTATATAAAGGGCAATTGGGATTCTTACCTGTGAATTGCCCTTCTGTAGCCTTCTAGGGAGTTTATTCGACCCGCCCAGGCTGTTTTAAATGTAATCTGTTAAAGTTGTTATTGCTTCAGCCCCATTTGGGGACTCCGTGATGTTAACCCCCGAAGTTTCGGGGAAAGTTTTCTTTTGTTATTTCAGCTCCGGTTCTTCAGCTGGGGTACTCCTGAGGAAGCGAGGGCGCGCTCTCCCTACGCATGCCCAGTCGAAAGTCTGTGCTGCCTCCTAGTGGTCAGGAGGGAGAACGCTCCCTAGGTCCGAATAAACTCCCTAGAAGGCTACAGAAGGGCAATTCACAGGTAAGAATCCCAATTGCCCTTTTTACATCCCCCATTATGATTGTGTGTGTTTATATATGTGTTATTTTTTATATTTTTACTGTTTTAAACTCTTTATTAGGCAGGAGGGGCGGGGTAGAAGTTATTAAAATATATAAATAAAATGAATAAACCAAACTGGCTGGGTTCCAAGAGCTTTAAGCTCTGTAAGTGATGATGCTGTGACCTTGCTTGTCCAGTTACACATTCACTCAGTAAATAAATACAATCTTGTGTAGGATTTGGACTAGGGCCAACCTTACCACAGGGCGACCTGGGGCAGCCGCCCCAGACCCTGGTCTTTCTGAGGGTTTCTCACTGGCCTCTATTTTAACCAGGACAGGTTGTGGGGACACCACTCCCTCTCAGTGGGTCCCAAACATGACCACCTTCAGGGCACCGCAGAGGTTGCCCCCAAGGGGAAGGGGCGACCAAGGTCTTTATCTTTGCCCTGAGCCCTGAAAATCCTAAGGCCGGCCCTGTTTTGAACACTATGCCCGCTCATAAAGCAAAATCAGACTTCTGAGCTAGTCTTGACCTTCCCCATCCAAGATCCCACTTATATCTCCATTCATTCTGACATTTATTTATTTATATTTATTTTCTAGATTTTTACCCCGCCCCTCCTGAAAACAGCTCGGGGCGACTTCCAACAATAAAAAAAAAATACATATAAAATACATATAAAACAATTTAAAATACATCAAAAACAATTCAAGGAATTAAAACAGGGCCCTGGGAAAACAGTAAAACAATAAATAGGGTAGGGGAGATAAAACCCTCTAACCCCCCTCTGCCCCTCCCCAAAGGCCTGGGTGAACAGCCAGGTTTTACAACTTCGCCGGAATGTCAATATGCTTGGGGCCAGGCGAGCTTCCTCCGGAAGGGAGTTCCAGAGGCGCGGCCCAGCCACCGAAAGTGCCTTCTCCATTGTGGCCCCCCACTTAACGCGGGAGACCTCCAAGAAGGCACCCCCGGCAGACTGAAGGAGCTGCTCTGGGGTGCGGAGGGCGAGGCGGTCCCTGAGGTATGAGGGGCCCAGACCGTGAAGGGCCTTGTAGATTAAAACCAAAACTTTGAACCTAGCTTGGTACGGGAGCACAGGTGTAATGTGCTCCTGACGACCCGTCCCCAAAAGGAGACAGGCCACCGCATTCTGCACTAGCTGCAGCCTCCGAACCAGGAACAAGGGAAGCCCCACATAGAACGCATTGCAGTAGTCCAGCCTCGAGGTGATGAAGGCATGGATGAGGGAGGCCAGGTCCGGGTCAGAGATGAATGGACGCAGCTCCGCACCAGATGCAACTGGCGGAAAGCAGCCTTCAACACTGCCTCCACCTGCCGCTCCAGGCGGAGATCCGCATCCAATATCACCCCCAGACTCCGGACCTGCTGAGCTATAGGAGGGCAAACCCCCCCAATCAGGGGGGCCACTACCTCCCTCGCTCTCCCCACCAACATCACCTCCGTCTTATCGGGGATGAGCTTCAGTCTGCTCTGCCGCATCCATTCTGCCAGGGCCTCCAAACACTGGGATAGCAACGAGACAGCAGGGTCTAGGTCAGTTGAAAAGGAGAGGTACAGCTGAGTATCATCAGCATATTGGTGACA
>QEPC01001360.1:3940165-3999006 GCA_003113815.1 Sphenodon punctatus
TGTCCCAAATCATCTGTGGCCCCACACATGAGGAGGGACATACACTGGATTTGGTTTTCTGCACCGGCCTTGAGGCGGGGGGTCAGTTAGTAGAAGTAAGGGGGGGGTAGAGCCTTTGTCATGGTCTGACCATTACCTCCTTAAGGCATGCATCCTGGTGCATGTTAGCCCCCAACAGGGTGCAGGACCTATTATGGAACCAGATCGGTTCTGGAATGCTCTGAGGGAGTTTCCCCTGGACCTTGACACCCGCTCTGTTGATGATCTCGTGGCCTTCTGGAACACCTTGTTGTCTGAGACCATTGACCGAGTGGCTCCCAGGCATCCGCTGGCCTCCCGAGTCTCCCAAAGGTCTCCTTGGTTTACTGAGGACCTGCAGTGTTTGAAGTGGGAGAGCAGGCGGTTAGAGCACTGGTGGCGCTGGACTCACAACAAGTATGATCGATCGCAGCATAAGAGCAGTTTAAAGGCCTATGCTGTGGCGGTGCAGGCAGCAAAGAAGCAGTTCTTTGCTGCCCTTATTGCATCTGCAAAGCCACGTCCAGAAGAGCTTTTCTGGGTGGTGAAAGGCTTGGTCATGCCTGCCTGCCTCCACTTGGACCTGGAGCAATCCAATGACCGCTGTGACCGGTTTATCGAGTACTTTGTAGATAAGATCACTCGCATCCGCCATGATTTCGGTACTGCAGTTATTGTAGGGGATCATCTTGGGGCTATGGATGCCCCGTCCTGTCCTGCTTTGTGGAATCCGTTTCAGAGGGTGGCACCTGCCAATGTGGAGTCCTTGTTGGGATCTGTTCATGCCACTACTTGTGAGCAAGATCCATACCCATCCTGGCTGGTGAAAGCTAGCCAGGAGACGTTACGACCATTGCTGGCTGGAGTGGTTAGTGCCTCCCTTCGGGAGGGCAGGATGCCTGACTGCCTAAAGGGAACTGTGGTTAGACCCCTGCTCAAGAAACCATCTCTTGACGCTGATGCTCCTGCCAGTTATCGGCCGGTCTCTAACCTTCCCTAAAAAGGGAAGGTTAATTGAACGGACTGTGGCACAGAAGCTCCAGGAACATCTGGACCGCACCAGTTTCCAGTATGGTACGGAGATGGCCTTGGTGGCCTTGGTCGATGATCTCCATTTGGCATTGGGCCAGGGTCGTCAGACCTTACTGGTCCTGCTAGACCTTTTGGCTGCATTCGACACAGTCGATCATGAGGTGTTGGTGTCTCACCTGCGGGACCATACCGGAATTGGCGGAACAGCCTTGGACTGGTTTCGTTCGTTCCTGGACGAGAGAACTCACCGGGTGGTCTTGGGGGAGTGTACGTCTTCCCCCCCAGGACCTCATGTGTGGAGTCCCACAGGGTGCTATTCTGTCCCCCCTCTTGTTTAACATCTATATGCAGCCATTAGGGGAGATCGTGAGGGGGTTTCAGGGCATGCAGTGTCATCAGTATGCTGATGACACTCAGCTCTACCTCTCCTTTTCCATCAACCCAGGCCATGCAGTCTCCTTATTTTCCCAGTGCCTGTCAGCTGTGGGGGCTTGGATGAGGTCGAGCCATCTGCCGTTGGATCCTGACAAGCAAGACGGAGGTGATGTTGGTGGGTGAGGGCTTGTGGGACCTGGGGGTGGTTGAATCTCCTCTGTGGAGTGGGGCGGTTCACCCTCCTATGGTCTCTCAAGTGCGGAGTCTGGGTGTGCGCCTCGATTTGCGGCTCAGCCTGGAATCTCAGGTTGTGGCTGCGGCGGGGAGTGCATTTTGGCAGTTACATCTTGTCCGGCAGCTTCGGCCATATCTCTCAGACTCCAACCTTACCACTGTCATCCATGCCTTCATCATGGATTACTGCAACGCGCTCTACATGGGGCTGCCCGAGAAGCTGGTCAGGAGGCTGCAGCTGGTGCAGAATGCCGCGGCCCATCTCCTTACGGGGGCGGGTCGCAGGGAGCACATGACACCAGTGCTCCAGACTCTGCACTGGCTGCCTATAAAGCACCGGGCCAGGTTCAAGGTGCTGGTTTTAACCTTTAAAGCCCTTCATGGCCTGGACCCTGCTTATCTGCGGGACCGCCTCACGCCCCATGTGCCCGTGCGACCCTTGAGATTGTCTGTGGGAGCCTTTTTGGAGGTTCCCCGGTTGAGGCGGGTGGCCACCGATGCTAGATCTTTTTCGGTGGCCTCCCCTGTGTTGTGGAATTCGCTCCCGGAGGAGGCTCAGTTGGCTCCCACTATCCTGCTATTTCAGTGTGTATGTAAGACCTGGCTGTTCCGTCAGGCTTTTGGTGGTGGTGGGGGGGGGGAGTCCCCGCATATTGTATTTATAAATATATAAATAAATATATAAATAAATAAATAAATATATATTTCCTAGCACGAAGGGGGCCCAGCACTATTGTGACTGATGCCTGAAGTTAGACATCTAAACCAACAGCCTCCTTTTCAGCAGTGCAGAGTAATCACAGCTTCTCTGGACCAAGGCCCATAGTCTCCTCAATACACAACGTGATTTGGAGGAAGGGGGCAAATCATCTTGTAATTACTCAGGGAAGGGATGAGAAGGTTGAAAATCCTGCCCCAACCCACAAGATTGCCTAGTAGTTGTGTCAAATGGAGAATCTCGCAGTTTTTCCTCTCCTATGTACTACTGATTTAGCAGATCCTTTAGTCCGTTCCTACAAAGGCCCCAATCCTGCAAATATTGATTTACATGCTTAATTTTACTACAAGTAGTCCCATTGCATTGAAAGTTAAGAATGTGCCAGAGAATTTGGGCCATCATAAGTTCTTTTTCTCCAAGGGAATCACCCTTTTAGTTTGCATGGACAAAGAATGTGTGGAAACTAAGAAATGACTTATCTCTTCAAAAATACAGGATGACAGCTTGTTGAAATCAATAGGGACTACTCCAGAGTAGTGGTTTGAGCATAATGCTGTGGGGCAGTGATCTTCAGAGTGCTGGACAAGTACAAATCCACCTAAGCAAGGTCGGGCTTGAATTGGTGCTGCTCTTAGAGGAAATGTCCTGGAAATAAAGCCTAATTCCCATTGCATTCTTTAACTGTACTTTCAATCAATATAAAACCCTCCATTTTATAGTGAAATTAACAGTCCCATAATTTTCCTTTGTGGTAAAATTTTAACTCAAAGTTGCTTTTGTTACATGTCAGCAGAGCTCTGGGATTGGCCCAGTGGGAAGCTGGCACTCTTGCATGTGCGCGTGGCTTCTCTTCTGTGTAAATGCTTGTGTCAATGGGTGTCTTCCAACATGACATTGCCCACCACCATCCTGG
Source organism: Sphenodon punctatus (assembly GCA_003113815.1). NCBI lineage: Eukaryota > Metazoa > Chordata > Lepidosauria > Sphenodontia > Sphenodontidae > Sphenodon > Sphenodon punctatus. Next base: position 3,943,456 of record QEPC01001360.1, read on the forward strand.
ACTTATGTGGCTGGACACTATGGTGGCCAGTCATTGGCCAACATGGCTGCCTGTCATGGTGGGGGGTGGGAGGCTGTGATTCGGGGAGGGGACAGCTTGCTGGTCAGGTTGCAGTCACATTAGTTAAATGCCACCTGCCGGCGCAGAGAGTGGTATCCGCTGTTCCCCAGAGAGGGCCACCATGCTGGTGTTGCATCTGTTTTTACCTGAAGTCAAGAGGTAAACTCCCAGGGCTGCACCCCATGTGAATGTAATTTCTGGAACTTTCTCTGCACTGCTTTCAGTTTGAACCAAAGACTTTGGACTTTTTCCAGACTTGGTCAGGATGTCAGACTGACTTCATCTGAAGGACAGGTCCTCACAACATGTTCCCTTTTTGTTTTAGGAAACCCTGCAGCAATGGGCATTATGACTACACAAATAAAGGGTAGATTATTTTACACAAATAAAGTTGAACCCAGAAACCAGTGCTGTGGCAGATCTTCTCTAGACAGGACCCAGTACTTCAAAGATTTAAGTTAATGTACTGCCAGGAGTAAAATTACATCTGTGCTTTTGACTTTGCGGGACTGAGGGCGCTTTTAGACGATCCTGCTAACAAGCGGGATCGTTCAGAGGCGGGATCGGGCACCCGCCTTTCTCTCTACGCCGTGTCTGATGCTCAGAAGAGCATCAGACCCGGCGTAGAGACTCAGTGCGCATGCGCACCCTTCTGCGCATGTGCACTCGTCAAAGTGTGCCGTGAAGCCGGCACAGCGATGATCCACGTTGGATGGGGCAGGATCTCCTGCCCAGTCCGACGCGGGGAAGAGCCAGCTTAAATCTGCTTTTCAAATTTAAACGAGCGCAAAGAAACGCGGCTGATCAAAGGATCAGCCGCGTTTCTTGTCTCATTTAAAAGCAGCCTGAGCCTCCGTGTAACTTCGAATGGTTCAATGTGATCAGTCACAAACCTGAACTAAAATGTAGCCAAAGAACAAGTGCCTAATGTGGTTATGTTTGTAATATAATATACTGTGACTTGATAATAATGAAAGAATCCTCAAGGTGGATGTAAAAATATTGTGCCAATTAGTTTGCTTCCAATAGCTGAGTACGTCTGAGTAGTAAATTCAGTAACAGCTGCTGTATCTAATGCAGGAGTTGGGATGGCTTCAGATCAGATTGATGTCTGTTTAGCAGTCTGAGGACAATACAGACAACTGTTCACAAACAAGTTTCTCCATAAATCTAGATATTGCAGCTGAAATAAAGATATAGCAAGATTACGTATTTAAGAAGGCACAGCCTGTAATAAGAACATTACATAACAATGTAAAATACCATACTGGGTCAGACCAATCAGGCCCAGCATCCTGTCTCCGACGGTGGCCAATCTCTGTCTCGGGAGAAGTACCCAGCAGGTCACAATGGGCAATCCATTCCCTGTTGTTCCAGCCCCCAACAGTAAGAGCTTACGTCCCCAAAACCTACTTAGCTAATAACCATTCATGAGCCTATCCTCCAAGAACTTATCCAATCCCTTTTTAAAACTAGCTACACTATTGGCTGTGACCACTTTCTCTGGCAGTAAATTCCACAAGTTAATTGGGCACTAAGTGAGGGGGGTGGGGGGACTTTCTCTTATTTGTTTTAAGTCTGTTGCCAGTTAATTTCATGGAGTGTCCCTTTGTCCCAGTACTGTTAGAGATGGTTAATAACCGCTCCCTATTTACATGTTCCACACCACTCATGGTTTTATAAAATCATGAGGCACTGGTGGAGTAGTAACTGGGCCTGGTCTGATCTCATTGAACCAGGGGGAAGGGAAGGAGAGTCCAAGGAAGGGTGGCCATTGAGTCCATATGTTACGACACACGATAAGCAACTGAATAGGCAGGTAGGTAACCAATGCTATCTACAGCTACCCTCTCTGAGCACTGGTTGCCTTCTCTCACAATTCATCCAGCTTCCTGTTGCTTTAATTGGCTCATCTCCTTTGGTAGTAGCACATGGATTTGCAGGCATATGTTGTTGACTTGAACTGTGTGAAGTTAAACCATGCAGCTGCTCTCCATGACACTCGGCTACCCTATGTCAGAGGGCTAGAGACTCCTGAACAGAGCTAGGCATTTTTGTGTGTTCGGGTATCGTGGGGATGAATGCCAGATACAACGTATTGGTATACAACTGAGAGTGACAGCCTGGCACAGGATTCTTGGCTATAAGGACTTGTCTGAACCTTTGGGTGAAAACAGACATAACACTAATTCAACTTTAACGCCGTTTTAACGTTTCTTATGCATGTTTTTTTTTTAAAAAATAAAATAAATGTTGCAGGGCTGTATTGGTGCCCTTTGCCCTGCATAAGAAATGTTAGAATTAGCATTATGTCTGTTTTCACCCTTTGTCTCTCCGATCATCCTGAACTGTCCTCTCTCTTGTCTCGGCAATGTACCTTTGTTTGGCAGATACTAGAGGTCTCACCCTGTACCTTTTACCCTCTCCTTTCCTAAACCTTTGTAATTCTCCTTCCTTCTCTTTCCCTTATAGAGCCTGGAGGAAGCCGTACCAGAGTGCACACCACACAGCTACTGCCTGGCCCACCTCTTTCCGGTGTCCCCCGCCGTCTTACTAGTACTTCTTATCATTTCTACAGTTTTTCTAGGCATACACAGCACTTTACAGTCACAGATTTAAACAGGTTCCTGCATAGCGGGCTTATAATCTAGGATGGAAAAGGATGAGGGGAACACACAGGGAAAAACAGATACACAAATATTTCCATTTTACAGATGGGGAACTGAGGTATGACTTGCCCAAGGCCACCCAGTGAATTTTCTGGCTAGAGGGGGATGCAAACCCTGGTCTTCCAGGTCCAAGTCTAGCATCTTATCCACTCCACCACAGTGGCTCTCGCTGCCTTTACTGATGTAAGCCCCACTGTTGAGCACAGGAACAACCGAGTGGCTTTGGCTGGTTTCCCACTAACTCCACTTTACAGCAAGTGCTCATCCTGTACCAGGAACCAGTCTGACCGAGCTGTGGGATGGGAGGTGGAGTGGACAGGGGCACTGGGTGGATCCTGAGGTGTTGGGTGGGGCCGGAAGGGGGCTCACACCCTCGCAGGGGTTAGGAAATTAATCTGTACTTTTCCTGCATTTCCATGAGTAACCTTGTCTTGAAACATTTCCTACTAAATCCTTTATAGAGTTCCACAGAAAATTCTCTTAGGATTTTGAGACATATGGAATATCAGAACTAATGACAGACTTGCATGACACACAGGGATACTTCTACCCACCACATACAATAACCCAACGGCTGTTTATCTGGGGATAATGCTTCTCTGGTGACACCTACAGAATGGGGGTTAATTACTTCACACACATTGGGTGAACTCTCACGTAACTCTTCTAAACATCAATGTCTGCGGGGCCCTGGAAGCTGTATAATTGGCCCCAGATGATCCCCAGATCGCTGTTGCATGTGAGTGAGGCACTCCAAGTTTCAGCCCCGCTTTAAACTTGTATCTGACTAATAGATCAGTCTAAACATCAGATCCGATTTTAAAGCAGGGCTAGAACTCCGACTGTCTCACTCACACGCAACAGCAATCCGGGGATCATCCAGGGCTGTTTATACAACTTCTGGGGGCCTACAGACAGCGGAGTTCGTGTGAGTTCACCCATTGCTTTTGCATGGGCTGGCCACATGGGCAGTTATCTGAAGGTAAAATACCCCCTATGATAAATAACCACACACTAAATGGCAAAGTTAGTTTAAAGATGAATGAAAATCTTCAGTGATTGAACTGAACATAGCCCAAGTCCCAGAAATGTCCCTCTGAAATTTCAGTTAATCTGAATTATTTATGTACTTTGAAGATGCTTCTTTATAGCTTCTAGCTTTACTCTTTTGAAAGGAGAGGCCAAGGAATAATGACCCATCAATCTGATCACATACGGCTTTCTAGAGGCTTTTTGAGAGGCTTTTTGAAATTTAGGCAACAATCCCCATTCTACTGGGTTCATAGGTCCCACTGACTAAAAGGCCCATTGATGTCATTGTAATCTGTGGCCCCATAAGTAGTTTGAAGATTGTGGCTTACTTGACATGGTTCAGTTGTCAAACTCTTTTCCATGGGAAAAAAAAATGTACAAAACAGCTGCATTCTGAGCCCTAAGCAGAATAAGAAATTTATTGGACATCTGCATGCTCATGCACAGAAAGAGCATGAAACTATATCCTTTCACCTCGCTTTAGATTATGAAAAATGGGAGATTATTCACTTCCTCAAGTGAAAGTTTAAACTGAGGGTAAATTGGAACCTGGCCCTCTGTTTTTGTTCTACAGTCACTTCCATTTATCATTATTGCTGTTTACTGACATGGCCTTGATAATGATTTTAACTTGATGACGAATCAAGTCATCATTTTGAATTTAAAATATCTCCCCCTTTATTTTATATAATGTACATCTTATTTAGCCAAGTAGAGAGGGGGAAAAAATGAAGGCAGACCAAGGGCAACAAAAGAGGGCTGGACTTGAAATTAGAGCATGATTTTTGCCTTTGTTTTTTATATTACTTAAAAACTTAAACTCAGCTGCGTTTATGCAAGCTGTGATGTGCCCCCTGGTGGCCATTCATATGTCAAGCCTAGTGTCACTGTCAGCTAAAGTGTGTAGTGAGAGACAGGATAAAAGACCAAATGTACAAAGCATTAAGCCTGCTTCTTTAGAAACGGGTGAAAGTGAAAGAATGATATACATAATACTATATTATGGAAGCCGCCCCGGGCTGCTTTAGCAGGAGGGGCGGGGTATAAATTTATTAAATAAATAAATAAATAAAATAAATATATTGGAGGTTCTCTGAGTCATCTTGTGTATGACCTTGTAAAAAGTTAAGCAGAATGTTTACTAGATAAAGTAAGTTGCAAATCATCCTTAGTTCTTCACCCCTTAGTCCCCTTCCTGATTTTCCTATCACCAACTTCCCTTATATAACTAAGGGGGCTTTCGACAAGCACCTGTATTTCTCATGTGTCCTCTAAAAATCTGCATATATGAAAATTATGATTGCTTAGTACGGCACAGTTTTAATATAAACAATAATAGTATAAACTGCTAATAATTACAATTTTTCCTCCCTTGTTTCCTTTCCCCCATGAATACTTTGGTGGAGTGCAAATGACGGAGTGTTCTGTGGTCAGCTTTTGCTAAAGTAGTAGCAATACTACTGTTTGGACATGGATGCACTTGCAGCTCCTTTCCATGCGCCATTTTGGGGTCACCTTTTCTATTGGGGGGGGGAATCAAGTAGGAAATAATAATACATTTTATCTCTAGCATCCTCCATGGAATGGTGCTTGAGTCGCTTCACAACATTAAAGCGACCCAAGCACTTTAATGAGGAGAAGGAAAAATACATTAAAGGGAACCAGCAGTGACTTCTTTTAAGTTAAGCACCTGGAGAATAAAAAAAACTCTTCAGGCACATTTTGAAGATGCAGAGTGAGGAACAGATGAATATTCAGAGGGAATGAGTTCCACACTCAGGGACCTGCCATAGCAAATGACCATGTCTGGTTTAATATAGGCCCTTTTCACACAGACACTCTTAACCCTGATAAAATTGGTGTTAATAAAATGTAATGTAACACCCATTTTATCAGTGTTAGAGTGTCTGTGTGAAAAGGGCCATAGCCACATCATATTGGCAAATTCTGTAGAATATTGACAAGTGCTTATGAATAGGGTTGCCAGTTTTTCCAGTTTGACTCTGCGACTCCCATGTTGTCCTATGTGAGTCTCACGGCCAGATCGCAAGAGGTGGCAACCTTACTTAGGAATTTTCTACAAAATTCACTTTTGTCTGCTGCTGGCCTTATTGGGGGTCCTGATAAAGGAGAGTCCAGGACTGTAAGGTCTAATGTGCTTGACCACCTCACCCTCTGGCATTGTGCTGTGGGTTGCATTTCCCTTCCTACCAGCCACACAGAGACCCAAATCATTTTAACAAGCCCACTCTCTCAAAAGAAAAGTCCACACACTGCTGACATAATTCTTAAGTAGTTTGATGCCAGCTCTAGCACCTTCTGCCAATGTGAATCCTGTTGAAGTAAATGGTAATTGTGCTGTGAAACTGGCCAGCACAGTATCAGGCACATGCCCATGTCTCTACATAGAAGGACCAAATTAATGTTGCATAGGCAGCAGTAAATTGTGAGGGTTGCAGGAAAGGAAGAGGGAGGGAAGGCAAGGATTGGGATCCCTTGGCTTCTACCAGTGAGACCCAGTGGTGTAAAAAGCCCTCAGATCTAAGGTTGCCATGACCCTTTGCAGGATCGAGCCTAGATCATCACTGGACCCAGGAACCAGTAGAGCTCCAGGTCCACACACCCAGCGCACCACTCACCCGTAGGCTGAAGGGAGGGAGCAGGAAATCCCCGAGGGACCCAGGGGTAACACAGAAGAAGGGACACGGGTACAGGGAGAACACCTTAACCCTACACACCCACACTGCACGCTCACCAAGAAAGGGACAGGGGACACCCACAGATGCGGGAGGAAAACACGAGGGCTCAACCGCACTCATCTTTCACACCTTCATTTAGGGAACTCAAGAGGATTCTGCACACCAACCAACACTGCGGGGCCAGTCTCTCAGGAGCAAGCTCTGATTACCGGCATCTTAGAACGCCGGTGAATGGTCTTTATAGCCCTACCCCAGTCCTCCCAGCTGTACCTGTTTGCGCAGGTGCTCTGAGCACCTGAGGGCCTCTGCGCTACTGCGCATGTATCCGTTTCTTCTTGGTGGTGTTAGCTGCGACTCTCTGCTCCTCTGGAGTAGCTTGCATCTTTTGCGAGGGGGTGGGGCGGAAGCATCCGCCTGCAGCTGTGTCGGGCCCAGTGCCCGTGGAGATATGGGCTGCGGCTGTCTAGGGCCTCCTGTGGCCCCCAGTGCTGAAAGCCTCCCCCACATGGAGATGTGGACTGCAGCCATCTAGGGCCTCCTGTGGCCCCCAGTGCTGAAAGCCTCCCCATACCGTCCCTGTTAGGAGTACCTGACAGAAACCCCCCCCCCCCTCCATGACCAAGACGTGGCTGGAACCCCTGGTTTCAGGAGGTGCAAACGATGGAACTTACGAATCAGATGGGGTGCATGAAAGTTTGTGGCCATTTCCCAGGAACAGTCGGTTGCATCATACCCCTTCCAGTCAATAAGGTAGAATTGGTCCTGCAGGAATCCAAAATGGCACAAACTTTGTATTCTGGTTCATCGGTCAAAGATGGCACAGGGGGAGGTCGTGATGTCGCTGTGGGATACAAGGGCTCATGTGCAGGTGAAGGATACATGAAAGGTTTGGTGAATGCAAAGGTGAGGTGGAAGTTGTAATTTATACGTTACATTGTTGATTTGGCGCAGAACAGGGAACGGTCCCATGTAATGATGGTCCAATTTCGGGGAGGGTCGTTTGGACGGGTAATGACAACGGGAAGTAATTTCAGAGGCGGGAAGGAGCGTCATTTTTGATTGGCGTAGTGTTTGTATTTCTGTCGCGCCATGGTGAGTGAGGTGCGGGCCTGGGCATGGGCTTTCTGTATTTGTTGCACCAGAGCTCCTGCAGCTGGAACAGATACTGCAGGAAGGTAAGTCAGCTTTAAATGAGGATGAAAGCCATAGTTCACATAAAAGGGGGACTCACCTAGAGATGCATTGTCAGTGTTGTTATATGCAAACTCCGCAAGGGGACTCACCTAGAGATGCATTGTCAGTGTTGTTATATGCAAACTCCGCAAGGGGAAGGAACTGTAACCAATCATCTTGAAGGTATTCAGTGTAGCAGCAGAGGTATTGCTCTAAGGTTTGGTTAAACCATTCAACTTGGCCATTTACCTGTGGATAATAAGCTGTCATTGGTTTTAATGTACTTGTAATTTAGAAAAAAGTGCCTTCCAGAAGCAGGCAGTGAATTGTGAGCCCTGATCTGATACGATTTCTACAGGAATACCATGCAATTTGACGATGTGTTGGAGTATCAGTAGGGCTGTGTGCTGGACGGTCGGTAGACCCTTGGTGGCCACGAAATGTGCCATCTTAGTAAAGTGGTCAACTATGACTAGAATGGTGTCGTGTTCTTGTGCTGGGGGAAGTTCTACAACAGTCTACCCCAATTCATTGCCAAGGCCCTTGTGGGATGGGTGCTAATTGCAGGAGGGCTGCCAGCACTTGTCACGGAACCTTGGTGCCGGCACAGCAAATGCATCCCTGTACATACTTTTAAACATCGGTTTTCAGGGAGGGCCAAAAAAAGTGCCTTTGAAGTAAGGACAAGGTGCATTGCTGCTCAGGATGTCCCGCTAAGGGGACATCATGATGGGCTCATAGTACCTCCTGTTCCTGATTTGGCAGCACGTAAATGCATTGGTTGTCCTTCCCTCCTCCTGGGCTGGTCTGTATCCTGTTTTTCTTGGAGATACTCACTCTTGTCTACGCGTGTTGCTGCAAAAATAGTTCGGTTGAGAATTGGGCTATCTGTCTCTGCTTGAGAACAGGACACCTTGTATCAATGAGACAGAGCGTCTGCTAGCACGTTTCGATATCCAGATAGTGTATCTGGAATTGAAAATGGAAAAAGAACAGTGCCCATCGAGCATGTCGGGTGTTCATTAGTCTTGTGGACTGTAAATAGATCAGGTTTTTATGGTCCGTGATGACCTGTACTGGATATTTTGCCCCTTCCAAATAATGTCGCCAAGAGTCAAACGCAGTTTTTATGGCCAAGAGTTCGCGGTCTAATATTGTATAGTTTTTTTTCTGTTGCCATCAACTGCTGAGAATAGAAGGCACAGGGAAAGGCGTGAGGGTAGTTTTGTCCCTTTGTAACAGGACCATTCCAATAGCCACATTGGAGGCATCGGTTTCCACTATGAAAACTTCCTGAAAGTCGGGGTGCCGGAGGATGGGTGCTTGAGAAAAGGTCATCTTCAAGAGACTAAAGGCCTTCTGTTTTTCTGCAGTCCACACGACGGTCCATCCTTTTTTTAGAAGGAGTGTAAACGGGGCAGTTATTTTGGCATACTCTGGGATATACTGTCTGTAATATTTGGTACTTCCCAGGAATCATTGCAAAGCCTTAACTGATGCCAGAGCCGGTCATTCATGGATTGCTCGTACCTTGACAGGATCCATATGTATTCCTTTGGGGGTAATCACGAACCCTAAGAAAGCCACTGATAGGTGAAAAGCACATTTCTCCAACTTATAGTATAGCCGATGTTGACATAAGCGCTGGAGCACAGTTCGCACATGTCGCACGTGGACCTGCCGAGTGGAGGAAAACACAAGAATGTCATCTAAATAAGCGATAACATAGACATCTAGGAGGTCACACAAGATGTCATTAATAAAATGTTGGAAAGTGGCTGGAGCATTGGCCAGGCCAAACATCATGACCAGACTTTCAAAGTGACCATATCGAGTTCTAAATGCTGTTTTCCATTTGACTCCAGCATGAACTCATAGTAAATTATAAGCACCTCGTAGATCGAGCTTCGTAAAAATTGTAGCTCCTTGTAGGTGGTCAAGTAATTTCAGGATTAGTGGGAGAGGATACCTGTTTTTGATAGTAATGGCCTTAAGGCCATGATAATTAATATAGGGACGAAGGCTGCCATCTTTTTTGGGTACAAAAAACAACAGTGCTCCTGCCGGCGATGAGGAATGTCAGATAAACCCCCACTTAAGATGTTCTTCCAAATACTCACGAAGCCCTGCCAATTCAGGTTTTGATAATGGGTAGATGCGGCCAAATGGGTGCTCCGTACCCGGAAGTAATTCCACTGGACAGCCATAGGCGCGGTGGCAGAACCACTGCCTCTCATTCGCTAAAAACTTTGACCAGGTTGTGGTATTCAGCTGGAAGGGAGGTACCATAAGAAGAATTCAGGGCACATATACTCAAGGCTGTTTCCTGAAAGGTACCTCCACTGAATGGTTCTTACATCTGGAATCCAGGAAAGACACCTGTCGGGTGTGCCAAATGATAGAAAGGTTGTTCAGTACGAGCCAGGGCACTCCCAAAACAATGGGGAACAAGGGAGCTTTTACTAAGTCAAGGCTCTGGAATTCTTCATGTCTCCCCATGGACCCCACCACTGGCATCATTTGCTCCATTATGGCCCCTGACACCAAAGGTGACCCATCGATGGAGTGCACCATCTCAGGTCTCAGGAATTCTCTGCTGTGGGAATTCTCTGCTTTTTACAGAAGTCCCTGTCTATGAAATTTCCCGAAGCCCCTGAGTCTATCAGCGCCCATGCCACAAAAGAGTGGTGCGGGTCTCTCCGGATTGTCAAGGGAACACCGCAATGATCTTTCGAGGGGTTCAAGGCCCAAGTAAACATCAAGGGTGGTGCTTTATCTACCGGGGCATCCCTTGCCCATCCTGGGGTCTCACGTTTCCCGCTTCTCTCTGAGTTGTGGGCAGAGATGGACAAAACTTGGTGAAATGCAAACCTTCCTCACAATAGAAACACAGTCATGCCGAGCGGTGACACTCCTTTTTCTCTGCTGATAACGGCCCCCATAAGGCTCCTAGTTGCATCGGCTCTGGTTCTTCTCCCCTAACATTCTCAAAACGATGCACTGGGGGTGGGGGTCGAGACCTGTAGGCCCGAGGCCCTTCGAGTTGTCGCTCACGTCTCCTTTCACTCAGCCTCTCATCGATCTGTAGGGTTAGAGGCACTAATTGTCCCAGACTGTTAGGCATAGCGATATACGACAACTGGTCATTCAGTTCTTCACACAACCCGTTTTGAAAATGTACTCTGAGCACATTGTCAGGCCACCCAAGATCAAGGGCCAGTTGTTGAAACAGGGTGACATACTCCAGCAATGGTCCACTACCCTGCTTGAGGCTCATTATGGTGGACTCGGCATCCTTCACCCTATGGGGATGGTTGAACAATATGCAAAAATCCTGTAGGAAGGTCTTATAGTCTTTCAACAGGGAGAGGGGTGGCTCATAATAGGGGCAAATGCTCTAGGTTCCCTATGGTAAATGCCACCTTTAGCTCATCAGTAGCATAAGTACGGGGTTATAACCGAAAGGTCAACACACACAAGGCTATGAAGCCCTGAAATAATTTCTGATTGCCTGCAAACTTTGCTGTTGTGGGGGTCTTGGGTTCTCGAGGTAAAGGACCCTCCACCGCTGGAGCTGCGGGGGGGGGGGGGCGCACTGACTGTGGGGGCACCTGGGTGGCTGCCAGTTGATCCTGGCGTTCCCCCTAGATCCTTTACCTTGAGGATTAGGGCCTGAACATCCCTTGTCAGGTTCCCTAGCTCTGTGGCCTGACTCATGGTACTCAGCCATCTGAGCCAGAGGTTAGCCGGTAATACTGTGAGGGTTTCAGGAAGGGAAGAGGGGAGGAAGGCAAGGATTGGAATCCCTTGGCTTCTACCAGGGAGACTCGGTGGTGTAAAAAGCCCTCAGGATCTAAGGTGGCTGTGACTTTTTGCAGGATCGAGCCTAGATCATCGCTGGGCCCAAGAACCAGTAGAGCTCCAGGTCCCCGCACCCAGCGCACCAGTCACCCGTAGGCTGAAGGGAGGGAGTAGGAAATCCCCGAGGGACCCAGGGGTAACACACAAGAAGGGACACGGGTACAGGGAGAACACCTTAANGATCATCGCTGGGCCCAAGAACCAGTAGAGCTCCAGGTCCCCGCACCCAGCGCACCAGTCACCCGTAGGCTGAAGGGAGGGAGCAGGAAATCCCCGAGGGACCCAGGGGTAACACACAAGAAGGGACACGGGTACAGGGAGAACACCTTAACCCTACACACCCACACTGCACGCTCACCAAGAAAGGGACAGGGGACACCCACAGATGGGGGGCGGGGGGAACACAAGGGCTCAACCGCACTAACCACACACACCTTGCACACCTTCATTTAGGGAACTCAAGAGGATTCGAATTATGAATATTAGGTTTGTGTATTCGGGTTTCAAGTGAAGTCAACATTTCCTGAAAAATGTAATCTCTGAGATCTCGAACTGGACCCACAAAACTGCAGCACACGTTCAGCTTGGAGCTGGGCTGCTCTCTGACTCTCAGCTTAACCACCTGTCTGGGAGTCTGTAGTGAGTCCTTCCCACCTGCAGATGCTGCCGCTGTCTCAGAGCTGCAGTCTCCACAACGGCAGCCACACCCAGCCCCGCCAGGGAGAAATGATGAGTTCATGACAACTTTGTTCCTTCCCTCTCCAAGCCAGCGACTTCCCTGAGCCAACCCTATGCCCCAGTCCCACCTAGGGACCCCGCTTTCTGCAAGCCAATGACTCCCCTATGAGCCAGAAACTACCCCCCAAGCCAGGCCCATGTCTCATCCCCCCATCCCCAAGCCAGCAACCACCCACTCAAGCCAGCCTCACATTTCATTTTCCCCTCTCCCAAGCCAGCTGCATGCCTCACTCTCCCTCAAGCCATGATTTCCCACCCCCCAAGCCAGACCCATGCCCCGTTCCATCCATGGCAAGCTAACAACCTCCCCACCAAACTGGCTGTATTCTCCATCCTCCCCCAAACCAGCGCTCCCCTTTTAAAACTAGTAGCACACTTAAACTTTATAGCCAGAAATACGTTTTTCAGTTCTTCCCCTTTATTTCAAAAACAAAAGGCCATTTTTGTTTCTATTTCTGTTATTATTTGTCATTTTCATTATTAAAATAATGATAATGAAAATGACAATTTTCCTTACCATTATTGTGATAACAAAAATGACATGCACACCCCTACCATTTGGACTGCATTTTCCTTTCCTTATAGGCCTGACAAATGGGCAGAGCCTCACTGCACTTGTGCGCCAAAATAACCCATACACAGGGACCCATGTTCACTGCATTTTCTACACTGACAACAATGAGAAAAATGCTGTGAACACGGGCAAAGATATAAATGCAAATACGAAAATAAAATCACAGATACAAATACTTGACCCTATGCACCATCTTGGTTTTCACTCTAATTCTCTGTCTCTCTGTCTGTACGTGTGAGCGTATATCTATGTATATAAAAAAACACTGTCTTGCTGAACTCTGCATTATTTATGACATTTTATCTCCATAGCTTCAGAGTGGCTTCATTACATTCCTTTGTGAGTTATCCCTCCCATCCTCAGCCAAATGACACAACACAGCTCTGCCAACACCATCATGTCTTTTTAACTTTAAGAATATTTAAGGATATTTTTAAAGGCTGGTATTTCCAGTGTTCTTTCAACCTTTGAGAACTGAGAATTGACTTCTTGATCCCAGTTCTTACATTAATGTAGTAGTATCAGGAGACTGCATTAAGCATTGTGGGAAAATCCAGACAACACAACAGTAGGCATAGGATTAAAGCGGAGAAACCGTGACTATTTTAACATGCTGATTAGAACAGGAAAAGGATATCCGTTTATAAGCATAATTTCTTATTGCATAGCATCCCTGAAGGATGGCCTAGAATTAGGTCTCTGACTCGCCGTGTATATGAACCAATAATCTGACTAAGCAAAGCCCACAAACTGCCTTGTAATTAACTGTGAGCTCCAAAGATTGCAGCTCAATCACTCAGATTGCCAATCAAGCAAAGTTGCAAAGTAGGGAATAATGAGGTTTAAGATCTTGATGTGACAAAGTAAAGTGGTCTCTGGCTTCAGTTAGAGAAGGAAAGAATTGAGAGAAAAACTGTTGATCATTCTTAGTGAGAAAAACTATTGAAACCTGACAGCAGCATTCTAAAAAAATAATTAGGCCAACAGTGGAGGAGATGGAGTGCACAGCAGACCTTGTAGACAGTTCTGCCTTATGAACTGCTGGGAGACTCTATTACATAGGCCTGCAAATCTAGCCCCGCAAATCTAGCCCCAGGGTAACAGGGAACAGGGAAACTGGAATGAGCTCTCTGTAGTATTTTATCCGATTCCAGATAAATTCCAAAGTACTTGTTCTACCAACAGGAATTAGTATGCTGAATCTGCTCCTAGGCTAGCTCATGCTGGACAGTGTTCTCTTGGGTGTATCTGTAATGCATTTTCGAGGCATGCAAACTACAGCAAGGGATTGGTGAAAATTTGATTCCTGTTCCGTTCTCAATGGATTTGTTTTGGGTGTGGGGGGTGTAGCAGGGAGCAGTCCTGTATGGCTGCTGCCCCTTTAAGAAGGGGGTTGAGCAGACCAGCCTTAGAGCTGAGCATGTTCATGGGTGTGGTGGAACCAGCCCATCACCAGAGACCAGCCTGAGCACAATACAGGCTGAAGGACAGGGGGAGAGAGTGGGCACTGGGCAGGATACTGGCCCTTTAAGGGCTGATGGCCTGGTGAATTGTCCATGCCCACTCTGGCTACATAAGAGGCTGGAAGACAGAGAGGAAAGGCAGTCTCTGCTTGGGAGCCAAGGAAGCAACATCCCTGGGAGAAGAAGCTTGGAAGCCTACTTGCCATTCTAAAGGCTGGAAGAACCAGAGCCAGCAGGAGAGGACCCAGCTATTGGAGAAGGCTGTGACTAGGAAGGAGCCTGTTACCTGGGGAAAGCTTCACTGTGAGCCAGGAGCCTGCAGGCCTGGCTAGCATGGACTTTGGGTGGTTGCTGTTTATGGATGTTCTGGAGAACTGTATGTGGGCCTGCCGGGTGTGAGGTGACTGAGCTGGCAGCCCAGGAATATAGAAGAACTGTGCATGTGTGAGAACTAAATAAAGACTTTGAGCTAATTCCTAAGCAATGCGAGTAGAGTGCTGATTCCCCAAGATAGTGACTATCCAGGGGTCTGATCCTGCAGGGACTTAACCCCTGTGAGCTGCCATCTGCCACGGGGGACCTTCCTTATAAAAACAGGAATATGGTGAATCACATTCTGGGTCGTGATAGTGGTGTGACCCTAGAACAACTCCTCTGATGCTAGTAATTACAGTACTCTGAACTTACACCACTATGTTTGAGGGTAGAATCTGGTCAATGAGAAATTATTCAATGTCCAGTGGACCATTTCAGTGTGTGTTGAATCAGGTCTTCAATCATACTAGTAGCTGCCTGTGTGCATCCAAATGCAAGTTTATTGTGCATTGGCACACTCCCCCAGTTTTGGCACATTCTCCTCCTCATCTAAAAAGTATATCGACATTGCCAGCAACAGTTTTGCCAGTCAATTATAAGAATGGTGGACCTCCATCGTGACTGGTGGTGATTTGTTGACAATAGAGTATCTCCCACTGGAGTCCCTCGCTGCACCCTCTAACCTTCCACTCCATCCTCGACTTTCCGAAATAGGCTGTCTGAAAGTCACGTCCAGGTAAAAATAGATTTCCAAAGCTTCATGCTCTTGAAGATTATTGTCATCTCCCTTTTGAAATTCACTAGCTTGTCAAGCAACAATATGCCAAGTGAGGTATGCCTGAGGCTTCCATTGTAGTCTGGGCAGAGCTATTTGTGTTCTTGAACTACAGGCAAGGAGCAGGTCTGACAGCAGGGAAAACATAAGTGTACTCCTTCAGCTATCTGAGTAGATGACTGAGGTTCATCTATTCCCAAGGCACCAGGCAGTAACAGGCGTAAGGGAAGAAGCCAAGACAAACTTACCATTATGGATGGAGCAACAGCTGAAAATCTGAGGTGGCATCAGTGAAGTGTGCCTTTCACAGGGAACTGAATGCCATTTCTTCCAGAACTGGAACATCATATTTTTGTCCTCACTCTTACATTTCATTTGAAAATCAGGACTTGATCCTGCAATCTCACTCCTTCCTTGTTCATAAACATGCAGATCTCATGATTTTGGTGGGAGGGGTGGTGATGAATTAATTTTAATATAACATGAATATTTAGTGTAATACTGATTTGGCCATGCTAGTTGAAAAAATGAAATATCTTGCAGGATCAGGCAGGCCTGAACTTAGGGGCAGGCCCTCTAGACCTGGGCCTTGGACAGTGTTTTCTGGGGGGCAGCAATCCTGGTACTGGTGCTGCTGCTCTGTTTTTTCTTCTTTTTTTTCTTTTCTCCCTACGTGGCTGGAGGCTGCTGCCCGAAGCCTGCTGCCTGGGTCCCCATTCCTCACCTGCCTCTGTTGTCTGCCTGCTAGTAGTGCTGCTGCAGCAGCAGCGGAACACCCAGGACACCATTGGACTGGGAGATAAAGCTGTTTGTTTACAAACAACTCCTCCCCATGTGAGTGATAAGAAGGTTGTTGCCTTTAAAGAAAGTTCTTTGAGATGGTTCCCAACATTCTCACAACTGGGTTCTGCATGGCATGCTCACCATATTCAAATAACAGACCACATGATGGTCTCGAGCTCCTGTAGTATAAAAAGCACTCTCCTCCTCAGAATGACAGTTCCTTCCAACCCTTTCTAGGAATATAAGGAGGAAAATTCCATGCAGGGATGGAAGGGTGGGTGTTGTGAGAATGTTCTGAGCCATCTTGAAGAACATTGTTTACAAGGCAGCAACCTTCTGTTCGTCTTCGAGTGGCTCCTCATAGGTCCTTTTTACACGGCTCTGCCGGGTGAGGGGTCCCTGGGCATGGGCGGGGCATGCACATAGCTGCACATGCATCCCCAGTCACACCCCACTCCTCTGTACCCACAGAGCAACCGCCGTTTTCCCTGGTTGCTCCATGCGTGGGGATGAGTGGGGGTGAGGGTGACTGGGAATGTGCACCTGTATTCGTGGGCGTGCACGCCACGTCATTCCCCCGTGCTCCCCGACCCATGAACACGCAGCGTGGAGGG
This sequence comes from Sphenodon punctatus, assembly GCA_003113815.1. Taxonomy (NCBI): domain Eukaryota; kingdom Metazoa; phylum Chordata; class Lepidosauria; order Sphenodontia; family Sphenodontidae; genus Sphenodon; species Sphenodon punctatus. Next base: position 3,960,212 of record QEPC01001360.1, read on the forward strand.
CAGGGCTTGGCTTGCAGGCAACAGCCTGAAAAGGGCCAAGCAGTGCAAAATTCCTAAGTCTGGCCCTGGGATCAGGCCCACAAGCTTTAACTGGGCTTAAGAAAGGGTTGGAGGATAGGTCCATTAGCAGCTATTAGCCAGGTAGGTTTGAGGAATGAAATCTCTTACTGTCGGGAGCTGGGAGCGAACAACAGGAAATGGATCATTCCATTATGACCTGTTTGGTACTTTTTCCAAGCAACCGAGATTGGCCACTGTTGGAGACGGGTGCTGCGTTCGATGGACCATTGGTCTGACCCAGTATGGCACTTATGTTCTTATATTCCTACTCTATTTATTACGCTGTAATAAGCCTGATGATAGAGTACAGAGACAATGAGCCTGGGGGAAGTCCTTGAGTTGCAACTAGATAGGCTTGGAGTGTACCACTAGAAGGGACTGACAGAAAAGGAGGGTTGCTTTCTTCAGTGTCCCTAGCTCTGACTGGTCAAGTAGAAAGGTTTTGAATTTGAGCCCCATTGTCGGCACATCCCAATGAGACACCGAGACATTGCTTGGTTTTAAACTGGCCTCACTCTTTATTTATCAAAGTTCAAATGAGGCCGGTGGATAATTGCACAGGCAATTTTGGATCCAGTATGCTATCTATCTAATAAACTTATTAACTTAGATGCCGACGTGGATGTGCCCTCCAGCATCATCATCGTTAACCATCAACCTCCCCCTTCTGACAGCACTCTGGCTCTGGCCGAAAAGGGGGACAGGCCCAACTCTGGGTGCGAGTAAGGAGGTTGGTGCTCGCAGGCCAGCAGACAGCGCATGTCCTTTCTGGCCTTACCTGACATGCCTCCCAGGGTCATGACACCAGTGTGTGCTGTACCCGCATCACTCTGGGTATCACATCACCCATCTCTTAAGGAGATGACTCTTCCTATGCTGTTCCTTTCCTATTTAGCCTAATACAGCATACTGGATCCCTGCCACTAAGGGGAGGTAATGGAAGTATTCCCCCGACCCCCCCCACCTCTTTAGCTATAAACTTTGCAGATGATCGGCCAACGCAGCCCAATATATCTCGTTCCCAGCTGATGACAGGTGTACTCCGTCATCACGGAACAGGTCAGTCCTTCCCCGAACTATACTGGGGTGCTTAACAGTTGTTCCCCCCAAAACCATTTACCCATTTTGCTATTTCCCGACTAATGTTTCGTCTAGCCCTATCAACTCTACCCGGTTTAATTGCTGTTTCCCACTTAATCCGGGGGATAAAATTAATCCAAACTATGTGTATACCTAAAAACCAACTCTTAACTTTCAACAAATCCTGTTTTACCCTTATTATTAAATTAATCCCTTTTCTCTCCGGGAGGTCGTTTTCCCCTAGGTGAAGTACTAATATGTGTGGTTTTGATGACTCACCCAGGGCCTTCAACAGTGGTAACAGTTGGTTCCATTTCATCCCTCCTTTTGCCTATTCATCTTATCAAAAACTTGTCTTCCAGTCCTAAGTGTACACCCCAGTTGTTGTTTTTAGCAGCTCTGTTTGCCCATTGCACCAGGCCGTGGCCCACGATCCATACCACACGTTGTTCGTTGCTGTTGTGCCTAGGTTCTACCGGAGACAAAAAACACCATTGTTTACTTGTTGAAAGGTCGAACATACTTTTTATATGCCCCTGACCGCCATCTTCCCACTGCCTTAATTGTTTCCTCTGGTAAACCGCCCGCCGCAGCTGTTGTAGCGGCACCGACTCTGAAGGAGTGGGACCCAAATTCATTTGTGGGCAGTCTTGTTTTATTCAGGGCAGCCTTAAGGACTGCGGTGAATAGATAATTCGTAAGGGGAGTACCCGACTTATGAGTAAATAAATATCCTGGGTCTTGGGGGCAGACAGCCATGTACCGCCTCATCTGCTCAACCGGGCATATGGACATAATCCCACACTGGTATAATTCAACACTCTGTCCCCTGCTCCTCTGATCTGTTTTGGAATGCTGGAGCCTGAGTCTCAGTCCTTTCTCTGTCAGTTCCATATCTTGGAGTAGGAATGCCCGGTTTGTGTTGTCCTTACTTGATTTGGCTACCACCTCGCTAATTCGGAACCCTCCAAAATACGTTACAACATACGCTGATGTAAACAATTGCTTCTCGAAGGCATTGTGGCATACAGTTGCCAGTGTCTGAACTAACTGCAGCAGGACCGGGGTAGTTATTGGTGCTCTGGGCGTGGTGGTGGCCGGGTTCGACCTTGCCCAGCTTTCATACATATGCTTCAAGTAGAAGCCTTTGTCGTGGGGGGGAGAGAACCCTTTAATCTGATAACAAAGGATAAGGCAGCGACCTTTCCAGATATTGTACCCCCGGACAATCCCTTTTGATGGAGATGCATTGCAAACTGAATGACCTCGGGTTCTCCTATGGGAAAACCGGTCCCCCATCCCTTGCTGGCTCTGAACAGCTGAAATTCCCAGAAGGCCCTACTGTATGCAACTTGAGTTCTGAGAGCCAATGATCCCTGCATGACTGCCTGAGCCTCTATCTCCCAACGTTCCAAACCCCCGATGGTACGGGGTCTGTCATTCTCTGACTTCCGGTGTCATTTCCCGGAATTGTTTGATCTGAAACTGAGAAAGGGCATCGGCTATGCCATTGTCAATGCCTGGTACGTGACATGCCTTGAACAAGATATTATCTTTCAAACATGCACTGACCAGAGTCCATATCAACAACATGACCCCTGGGGATCGGGATGAGAGGGTGTTGACCACATGCACTACCGCCATGTTATCACACCAGAAAAGTACAGTGCTGTTGGTGAATTGCCGTGCCCACAATAAGACAGCGACAACTATTGGAAAAAGCTCCAAGAATGTTAAATCTCTGGTCACACCCTTTTCGTGCCACTCGTAGGGCCATGGCCCTGCGCACCAGTGGGCACGGAAGTACACTCCGAACCCCGCACCTCCCGCTGAGTCAGAGTGCACCTGCAAGTCGGCCTTAAGTAACATTTGAGCCCTCCAAAAGCTCACACCGTTGTAAGCTTCCAAGAAGTCCAGCCATGTCTGCAAATCCTCTTTCATGTCCTGAGTGACCCTAATTCTATAATGGGGCTGTACATGGCCTTTCAGCTTACTGTATAGTCTAGAAAGGAAGGCTCTGCCTGGTGCCACTACTCAGCATGCGAAATTGAGGCTTCCTATCAAGGATTGCAAGGCCCACACGGTGACTTTACGGGCTGCCATGCATTCCCCAATCTTTTGTTTCGGGCTCTCGATCTTATTTCTTGACAATCTGGACTGCTTCAATTTGGTGTCAAGTTCGATTCCTAAGTAGGTAATAGTCGTATCTGGCTTTTCTGTCTTTTTGGGAGCCAGCAGAACGCCGAGCTCCCTGGCTAATTCTTGGAAAAGATGCAGGGCGGCTGCACACTTCCCTTCATTGGGTGGGCATATTATTAGGAAATCATCTAAATATTTTGTTACTTCGCCCTCCTGCAGATGTTGCCTGAAGATCCATTCTATGAGTGAACTGAAGTGTTCAAATGCAGAACAAGATATGGAGCACCCCATGGGCATGGCTCAATCATAGTAATACTTGCCTTGGAAGTGAAAACCCAATAGATGCTGACTACTGGGGTGCATCGGAAGTGGGCGGAATGCTGTCTTGACATCACATTTTGCCATCAGTGCACCCCGCCCCATTGCCCTTGCCTTATCGACTGCCTCATCAAATGATGCATACCTAAGGGATGCGAGGTCCCTAGTTATAGCATCATTCACAGAGCTGCCCCAGGGGTAGGATAGATGGTGTGTCATCCGGAATTCCCCAGGTGTTTTCTTGGGGACAATACCCAACGGGGATATCACCAGGTTGCTTATAGGGGGATGTTCAAAAGGGCCGGCCACCCTCCTTTCTGCTACTTCCTTCGCGATTTTTTCTTTCACTAGGTCCTCTTGCCCTTCCAGTGATTTCAAGTTCCAAATTATCCTATGTTGAGAGACTGGGCCTGCTGGGATGAGGAATCCCTGTCTAAAACCTTGTACCACATACTGAACTTCTAACCTGTTGGGATGACCCTTTAAGGCCCTATCTAAGTTCTCAATTCACGCTGGTGTCAGTCCCCTTTCCAGTGCGGGGCCCGGGTGATGTTCCTTGACTTCCCTTTCCATTCCCTCCACCTTGATTAAACCTGCCTCAGTTATCCCTCTGCTTAGGACGATAGCAGGTATTTGCCAGGTGCCCACCTCCACAATTGGAGCAGCCGTGCCGAAACCTGCAAGTGGTTCGGTTGCACTGGCCCACCTTGTTGTATTCCCAACAAGGGCCCAGTCCAGTTTGTCCCGTTCTGCGGCTGTCACCGCAAAAAAGATCGTTCGCAGGTGTCACCCCCCACGCACTAAAGGGTGCCCACTGTCTGCATGTGGTGCGTTTGTGGCATCGATCATGCATTCAAGCCACAAATCCGGTGCATGTTCGTCCCATGGGAGCCCTGGTATGTTGGCCGCTCTATGCCAAAATGCTTCGTCATAATGTAGCCATGCTCCGGGGGGACTTGTGCCATGTGCCCTATGGATGATGTCCACATATTTATGCAGCTCCAATCCACGCCCCAGATCAGCCTGCATTATTACCCCCATATAAACTGCGTAAGCGGATGTCCAGTTATCCCAGTTGCGATCCGCTTTTGGGCGACGGAACTTTTCTTTTTCTTTCGTGTCCCCTTGCTCCATGTGATCCACGATTGGATCACAGAACAGTAGTGCAAAGAGGTCCACGTACTCACCTCGCCATATTTTTTCCTTTGTTGATTGTGGCAAGTGATTGCCAAATGACGTGGCTACATCTGGTATGACCCCCCCAGGTGGACGGGTCACCCTTGGTGTTTCTGTGACTGGGGCCATTTGTGAGAAGTTAGTCACTACAGTTGGCGGAGCAGGATTTCTGGGACATGCCACACACACACCCAATTGATTCACCAGCCACCCTTGGGGCTGGGGGCTCCTGTCCTGTGTTCAGGACTGTCGCTGGGATGACCCATGCCCAAACCCCGTTAACCATGAGGAATTGAGGAGCCGCCTGTTGTTGGCAATGTGCTGCCTGACCCGTTGCAGATACATTTGCCTGGCCCCCTGCCCTAATAATCAAGGATTCTGCATGCCTACCAGACACCCCAGACAACTGTGGAGCTGATATGTCTTCCCCCCCCCCTTGTTTCGTTAACCCCTGTTGCCCCTTGTACACCGGTCCCTGAGCTCCACTGTCCGGCAAGCTCACCGTACACTGAAGCCCCGTGGGGTGCCCGTCTGTAGGGTTCTCCTGCTTCCTGTGTCTGGTCTTGAGCTCCTCGACTCAGCTCTGTTTCCAGCACAAGAATCCTCCTCCACATTTCAGCATCTCCTTCGTCCCGATCCCGGTCTGACCCATTGACCCGCCTCCTGCTTGCGGTGGTTCCTCACCTGCAGGATGATATGGCATCCCCAGAACCCCCTGCCCAGCAGCCTGTGCACGAGGGTCGGGGGCCGTTCCCAGAGTGGATGAGGCAGCCCTCAACGCTCTCTGTCACTGGCAGTCTCTTAGCCCTGGGATGCTCTGTTGGTCCACTATATCCCTCCCCCAGCCCTGCTGTGTGGGGAGGGGGGTTGCCCACTTTCATACATCCCTTGTGATGACTGCCCCAATCTGGCCCCCCTATGGAAGCCATGCCCATCCGCCCCCGATGTCAACATTTGGGGGCCCTCACTGACGGGGGCCAGGCCCGATGGATACAGAGCTTCCATGATGGGACCTCTGTTGGCCCCACTGATCGGTCTTTGGGGTTTCAGGGACTGGGACTCACCACTCCCCCCCTCCTGTTTTGAGCCAAGTACATTCATGCGGTCTGGTGGGGGGCCTACAAGGTCCCCTTCATCCTGGTATCTAGCCGGGGGTTGCACTACCCTCTCCCTGTGCCTCAAAACCTGCCATCTGGGAGGGCTGGTCTGGAGTCCCCTTGGATGAGCCTCACAGTACTCTCCACTGGACTCCCCTAGGAGGTTTTTCCCTTTCTCCCCCCACATGGTAACTGGACCCTCCCCCGAGTCTAAAGCCTCGCCGCTAGGCCCAATTGCTTGTTCAAAAGGGGGGGCGTGGGCCCGCATTTGGGCCTCGCAGCGAGGCGGGCCATCATGACAGCCCTTGAAGGGATCCCCTTCCCCTCACCCGACACTTCACTCCAGTCAGGTGGCTCAGGAACGGCGGGACTCTGCCGCACAGCCTCTGCCAGCTTCTTCTTTTGGCCTCCCACCCACTTCTTTTTTGTGCGGCCCATTCTGCTGCCTTCCCTCTCTGGCTGCTCAACTCAAAGGCCGGTAATCAGCAGTGAGGAAGCACACTGCTGATCCAGTCTCTTCCCGCCGCCGAATGCCGTTCACGTGGCCGCTGAGTGATTCCGCCCTTCCTACAAGGGGTGGGTCCACTCAATCTCACGGCGCACTTGCGATGTGTATGCGCCTCTTCCCAGTTGCCATGGCAACCTGCTCACAGGCAAAGGAGCATTCTACCATGCTCCCTGTCACACCCTTTTAGTCCTGTGTCTCCTTTCTACTGGGGGCTCAACAAATTCCCTGTCACCGCCATGGCGGCAGCGAAGGGGACTTGTTCTGAAAGGAACAGTAATTAGCAGAGGGAGGCAGGACAGCAGGACAGTGGGTCAGCAGTAGCTCTCTGAGAGCTGGTTGCAGCTGGCACTGGCAGTAGAGGTACAGCTGGAACAAGTAGAAAGGAAGTAGTAGTTTGGAAGTCAGGTTAGGGATTGTCAGAAGTGTGCGCGACTGTATAGACCACTGGCTCTTCATCATGCAGGTAGTTATCCCTTCTCACAAATTCTTTGTTACTGAATCCAGTCATGTAGCTTAGTATTTCCTCCCCCACTCATAGCCCCGTATCCTTACAGTAGGACGAGAGAAGGGGGAGCTGGTAACAGTATCATGTATAATGTTGTGAACCTGAATTCACCAGAAGCATCCCCTAATGCTGTGGTGTTCCCCTATGAAGACAAAGTTCTGTTTTATTATCTGGGTCACACCAGAGTGGGATGGGTCTGGCTGTTTGTGGGCCTGCTCCTTTCCCAGAAGCCTAGTGATTGAGGATTGGTAGTGGCATCTGCCTTCCTCTTGGGTATTTCTCCATAAGGGAATCAAGCTGCCCTGAAGCCTTGGGTGGGAAGGGGCTGGTTCAGGGTCATAAGCAAATAGCTACCCTGGAACGAGGGAGCTCAGCTGAGTCCTGGATTGAGCATGATTGAGACCAGGAAATCTTCAGAGTGAGCAGGGCCAAAACTCTGCTCCTGTCCACTCTGAAAGTTATGTCCTAAACTTCCTTCTTGACAGGGCCCTTTAGAAGTGGCCAGAGTGCTCAGGGCCCAGGGGTGGAGTGCTTGCCCTGTCCCTGCCCACTCTTAAAGCTTTCTTCCTGACAGGGTCACTGCTGCTCTGGAAGAGGGGAAGGAGGGCAATCATTGGGAGCCAGGGCAGCGCCACCATGTTTGTGCAGGAGGCTGAGGCTTATTGGAGCCCCCTTGGGAGGGCTGCCACTTAGGGAGACCCCACTTTCTTTCTCTTAGGGGGGCCCACAATTCAGAATGAACTTGGGCCCATCACCACAGCCTTGCTATACTAGTGGGCTGGCTGTTGCCTCTCCCTGACCCTGGTGATGGGGGATTGATGTCATCTGCTTTCCCCTCAGGGAATCAAACTGCCTTAGAGGGACCTCCTTTACGATAGGAACCCAAGTAGATAGTGACCACTTTCCTTAGATTTTCCAATTTGCTGATGAGCTAAGTGAATGCAAATCCTATCTGAAGGACTTTAACCCTTTTAAGGTTCCAAATGATGCCACCTAAAGTGCGGGCAGATACAATGCTATCCCCTATGAACTGAGATTCTGTTCTTGTAATCTTCAAGTGGAGGACCTACCACATTATTTAATTGCCTGTCCACATCTTGCCGAAATTCGTTCAAAATATCTGAAGCCTCTCATGAAAGGGAAAACATACTGGGACATGCATTTGAAATTATCTTATCTACTGACCAATCCCTGTATTAAAATTAGTGTTAAAGTAGCAAATTTGGCCCATATTCTGGCTACTAAGAGGCATAGGCTGCTAGGCCAATCAGCTGATCTATCATTATGAAGCCCTAGGAGTGGATACTGCCAGGATGTGTTAACCTCAGAGTGAATAAGGGTACCTGTAGATAATTATTTTTGGTTACAATAAATTTTTGTAGGTGGTTTATACCCTATTGTGGGAGCCAAGAGATTCCCGCATTCTTGCTCCGTTAAAGTTCTAGGGTTAATTAGAAATTGTGTTTCCTTTCAAGTGATAATCTTTCAAGGGTCAAGAGTCTTCCACACTTAAGCTCTGTTAAAGAGCTAGGGTTAACTTCAAATTGTGTACTTTACTGTGAAAGTGATAATCACTTAGTAGTTAAGAGCCTCCCGCTTCTGTTAAAGTGCTAGGGTAAATTAGAGATCATGTATCTTATTGTGGGACAATTTCTCAGGGATTAAGAGTTTTCCACATTCAAGCTCCTCCAAAGAGCTAGGGTTAATTCTAGATTGTGTATCTTACTGTGGGACACTTATATAGAGGTCAAGGGTATATTATCTGTGTTAATTTAGGATGGGGCCAGTTGTATAGTCTGTGCAGATATTTTATCTTTTTATATGATTCAACTTGGTGTTGATGCTTTAAATTTGCGTGTGTGTTGTTGTTATATACTTATGGTTGAAACAATAAAACTTACTTGACTTGATAAGTGAAGAGGGACTTGAAGTAGTTGAGTCTTGGGGTTCCTTCGAGTGAGCCAGTGAACGCTGGGTGCGTTGGTCCTTGGAAGTGTCTGATGACAGTGTGAGGGTTCTCAACTCAGATCTTTGCTTGACTAAAAGATCTTTATCTCCATTGAAATAGCTAGTGGAAACTTTGAATTAATCATAAATGCCCTACAACCTTGGCTGACCCTTGGGATGCATAGGAGATCTGCTCCTTCTGAGGGTGGGAAGCCTTGGTTCGACTTAGAGTGCTCAGGCCAAATGTCAACTCTGAGGCATGGCACGACAACTTAGGCATGGCCGAGATGAGGACTTGGTTGTCTTATTTATGAACTGTCGGAGGGCCTATAAGAAACTGTTAGCTACTAAAAAGAGAGCCTTTGTAAGAACATCATGGAATACTTTTCAGTTGACCCTTCCGAACAATGATGGAGAGAAATTTTGAGCAATTGTGAATAGATCCATGAGGATCAAGAGTTGGAGGGGTAATTCCTGTTAGAACAGGGCATTGGTCAAATGACATGGGAAAAGCATTTCCACCAGTTATTTAGTTTATCCAACTTGGAGTCCGGGAATTCCCTGGAAATAGATTTGAGTGGTGTACTCTTCTAGGATGTAGTTACAGCACAGGAGGTGAGAGCTATGGTCAAAAGACTTAAAAATCTGGTGGCCACTCAGTGGCTAGTAGGCCAGCCACTCTCCACCTCATTCTCCTCTGTCTCTCCTCCATTACCCACCCCCTGAGTTGCCTCCCTCCTACCCTCACCACCATCATGTCTGCCCTAATCTCTCACCTTCCCTCTTCCTCCCTCTACTTCTTTCCTTTTGCTCCTTCTTCCCCTCCAGAGCATCACTTCTCTCCAGCCTCCTCACACTTCCTCCTCCCCGTTAGCTACCTTCCCTCTCCTGCTTCTCCCCCACCCTCCCCATCTCTCACCTGCCCCGCTGCCCCCCTTCTCCCAATCTTATCCCCATTCCCTGCCTTCTCCCTGATCAGTTCCCATTTTCCTGCTCCCTTTGGAACTGTCGCTCCTCTGCCAATAAAGCCCCCTACATCCATGATCTCGTCCTCTCTCACTCACTCCAGCTCCTTGCGCTTACTGAAACTTGGATCTCCCCCTCCGACTCTGTCACCCCTGCTACCCTCTCCTTTGGGGGGTCTCTCCTTTTCTCACCAGCCCCGCCTCAAAGGTCGGGGTCATGGCGTGGGCCTCCTCCTTGTAGCAGGGAGCAGTCCTGTGGAGTGCAGAGTGGAACTGCACATAACCTTGGCAACCATTTTGTGTGGAATTTGGTGGTTGTTTTTTTTGAGCTGCACCTCTGTGAGCTCCCTAGTGGAAAGTGAGCCCGGGTGCCAGAAGCAGACGTGCCTGGAGCTGTGTGCCTGGACAGGATTGGAGATTGCCTGGAATGAGTGAGGATTGCTACAGGAGTTGGTAGTAGCTCGGCTAGGATGGACCTTGAGCTGGGCTGGAGCCAGGAGGTTCACCCACAGCTGACTGATATTTGGATTATGAGTGACATGCCAACAAGAGGAGTTGGCTGTACCTGGAGGCATTTGCCAACCAAACTCAGCTTGTGGAACTTTGTGGAGCCAAAGCTGAGGTTGTAAGCACAGAGGCCGAGGCCTGTGACAAGCAGGTACTGGGGACCCAAGGAGGGAGGTACTGTACAGACGTGCCACAACTGCAAATGGCCTGGACACTATTGGAAAGCCTGCCAGGAGAAGTGACGAAGCTTCTATAGCACCTGGACTCTGGGGTGTCAGAGCCGGGACAAGAAATGTTACTGTTGCGGGCAGTGGGGACACTTGTGTAGATGCTGCCCCCATGTGACTGGAACTGGGACCTGGACTTTGGGAAGCCAGAGAGGGTCACTGGATGGGCCTTGGGGCCAGAGACTAAAGGGCTGTTGGAACTGCAGGGTAGTGGGACATGTTCAAAACAGGTGTCCTTATGGACCAAATCCTATGGAAGGCAGAGAGAAAGGCAGTTTCTGCCTGGGAGCTGAAGAGAACACAAACAAAGCCTGACAAAGCCTAGCCACTCTATGCTCTCCAGGGTGCTGAAGAGAGGCGAACCGGGTATTGGGAGAGGCTGTGACCAGGAGGAAGCCTCTTACCTGGAGAAGGCTTGGCCAGAGTCTATGGCTTTGAGGCCTGGCTAGATGGACAAGGGGGGTTGATGTTGTATTGGTCCTGAGCTTGTGAAAGACTGACCTGGGCCTGCAGGGTGGAAGCGATTGAGCCAGCAACCCCACGGATTGTGGACACTTACTCTGATAAAGATTGTGTACATGTTACCCTCTGGACAGCTTGTGTCGGGTCCTATAGGAGGGTATCCCCTCCCTTGAAGGGAGATTCAGCTGAGGCTCGGGATAAATAGGCGTGGCAGTGGGGTAGAGCGAATTCCTGTCAATTCCAACTGCTTTCTCCTCCCCCTCCTCCTTCCCTTCCTTTAAGGCTCACTCTGTGCACCTGTACTCCCCCCCGCCCCATCTTTGCATCACTGTCATCTACCGCCCCCACCCCCAGCTGTCTCTCTTCCTTTCTCTCTGAATCCGAGTCCTGGCTCACTTTCTTCCTCTCCGATGATACCCTTGTCACGTTTTGTGTTTTTTCTCATAAATCACAAAGGGAAAGTGAGCTTTGTGGCTTAGCTGAACTAGTCAAACTAAATTGGGCTGCACTTTTCCCAAATTGTGTATTATAAGTTTACACTTCACATTGTTGTCCAGCTAGCAAAGGAAGGATTGTAAACGACAATAAATTTATAATAAGGGAACATGAGACTTTTGGATTATAAAAATATATGCAAAGTTTACTTAAATATAAATAGAAAACATCAAAGTTACATGATCTTAAAATATTTCTATCTTAAGAAAAAGCTTGTAAAAGCTTAACATTTGCACAATTCGTTGGCTCAAAGATATCAAGAAGTTATACATACATACAGTCCAGATTCAGCCCTTTGCCATGAGAAAAAAAATCCAAACATGTGTTGTATGGATTTTCAGTCTGAGGATTATTTCTGTGTTTTTCCTTTTATTGGATTGGTTACAAGGGGAGTTTCCATTCTCAGGCTGTCGTGCTGACACAAAATACACGTCAGTCTGTAAGAAGATACACTGGATTCTAATTGGCTCTTGTAAAGAGACCAATAAAAGTTTTGACTTTCCTCAAGCTCTGAACTGAAGAGAGGCTTTGTATTTTTTATCAGAGATAATTGTCAGATAACAGAGAGAAAATCCAGACCTTTCAATATTTATCTCAACTATAAATTTAATAAATATGTTGGCTGGAAAGAACTAACAAATCCTCCTTCTTAGTCTAGGAGATATCTTATGAATCAATTAGACATAAAGAGATAACATTCCAGACTCAGGCTATGAGAAAATCTAAACAAAAGCCAAGCCTAGGTAGAAGGGCTTGTTTATGGCCTTAGCTCAGATCATAGGGAAAGTTTCAGAGATAGCTTGTTTTATGGCTCTTCCATTTGGTGGTCCCCCTGGCAACGGCCAAATGTAATTTGGGAAGTTTAGAAAAAACACAAAGGAATGTGCTTTTTATGGGGCCCTATTTAGATGTAGCTAGTCACAAAAGCTGATTCTAAAAAAACTATAATGTAAGTCACAATTTAGCTTACATTAAGACAGAAAGTTAACATTTAAAGGCTCTAAGTTAATACATTTAAACACAGATAGCCATAATATCTTAGGTTTATAATTGAAAATACATGACACCCCTCCTCTCATCCTCAGCAATTTCAACATTCATGTTGGTGTCCCTTCCCAGCCCTCCATCTTTCGCTTCCTCTCACTAGCCTCCTCCTTCAACCTCCACCTTTGGACCAACTCCCCCACCCACACTAATGGTCATTCTCTTGACCTCTTCTTCTCTAGGAACTGCTCTGTCTCTGATCTCTTCTTCAATCCTCATCCCATCTCTGACCACTTCCTTGCCTCTTTCAATGTCTCCCACTGTCCCCCTTCCTCTTCCCCGTCTCCACACCCCTTCTATGACCTGCAGGCCATTAACCCCCTGGACTTTGCCTCCTCTCTCTCCCGCCTTCTCCCCTTAGTCTTCTTCTCCACCTCCTCACCTGACTCTGCTGTCTCGGCTTACAATGCCTCTCTTTCCTCCACCCTTGATTCTCTTGCCCCCTCTCCCGCCACCCCGCCCGCTCCCACAACCCCAGTCCTTGGCTCACCCCCAGTATCCACCACCTCCGCTCCTGCATCCATGCTGCTGAACACCTCTGGCACAAATCCCATTCTCATGCTGACTTCCTTCACTTCAAATTCTCTCTCTCCTCCCTTAGTTCTGCCATCTCCTTCGCTAGACAGCATTACTATGCCTCCTACATTGAGTCCTATTCTCGGGACCCTCAACACCTGTTCTCCACCTTTGACTTCCTCCTCAAGCCCCCATGTCCTCCTCCTCTTCCCTTTCTGCCCAGGATCTTGCTTCCTCCTTCACTTCCAAGAAAGACATGATCTGCCCTGACATCACTTCCTACTCCTCTCCTCTCCCTTCTCCCTCCTCCCCCTCCTTCTCTCCTGTCCTCCTTCCCTCCCACCTCCCTTGAGGAAATCTCCTCCCTGCTCTCTTCCTCCAACCCTTCTATTTGGCTGCTTGACCCTATCCCCTCCCACCTCCTGACCTCCATTGCTTCCACTGTCGCCCCTTCCCTCCTGCACATTATCAACCTCTCCCTCTCTACTGTCTCGTTCCCCGCTGCCTTCAAGCATGCCACTGTCTCTCCTGTCTTTAAAAAGTCCACTCTTGACCCGTCTGACCCTTCAAGCTACCGTCCTGTCTCACTAATTCCTTTTGCTTCCAAGTTTCTTGAACATGTTGTCTGCTCCCGCTGCCTCGACTTCCTCTTCACCATTTACTCCCTTGACCCCCCTTGTTAAGATCACCAACAATCTTCTTGTGGCTAAATCTAATCACCTCTACTCCATTCTTGTCCTCCTTGACCTCTCTGCTGCCTTCAGTACTGTTGACCACTCACTCTCGCTGGACTCACTTCACTCCCTTGGCTTCCATGGCTCCGTCCTCGACTGGTTTTACTTCAACTTCTCTGACTGCTCCTTCAATGTATCTCTTGCCAACTCCACCTCCTCCTCCATCCCCCTCTCAGTTGGTGTTACTCAAGGCTCTGTTCTTGGCCCTCTCCTCTTCTCTATTTACACCCTGCCCCTAGGCAAACTCATTGCCTCCCATGGCTTTCAATAGCACTGATGACACTCAACTCTCTCTCTCTATTCCCTCTCTCTCTCCATTTGTCCAAGTTCACCTCACCAGCTGTCTCTCTGATATCACTACCTGGATGTCTCAACGTCAACTCAAATTCAACATGGCTAAAACTGAATTCCTTATCTCCCCCCCCCAGCCTTCCTCTCCCTCCTCCCTGTTAATCCTTATTGACGGGGTCACCATTCTTCCCATCCCCCAAGCCCGTAGCTTAGGCTTCATCTTTGACTCACCCCTTTCTTTTAAACCCTACATTGACTCTGTTGCCAAATCCTGTCGCGTCTCCCTCCATAACATTGCTAAGGTTTGCCATTTGCTCTCTGTCTCCTCTGCCAAAACCCTTGTTCACACCCTGGTCATCTCTCACCTCAATTACTGTAACCTCTTTCTCACTGGCCTTCCCTGCTCTCCCTTTCTTCCCTTATCTCCATCCAAAACTCTCCTCCAGGGTCATCCACCTCACCCGTCACTTCGACCACGTTCAGCCCCTCCTCTCCTCTCTTCACTGACTCCCCCTTCCTGAATGAATCCTGCACAAGCTCCTAGTCTTGACCTATAAAGCTCTTCACAACCTTGCTCCCCCCTACCTCTCTGCGCTAACTTACCTCCGTACTTCAGTCAGTGAACTCCACTCCTCCTCTGATCCCTCTCTTGCCCTCCCACGCCTCCCCAGCTCCCCTAACCGCCTTCGTCCCTTCTCCCTAGCTGCCCCCCATGCCTGCAACTCCCTCGCTACTCACATCTGCCTCACCCCCTCCCTTCATACCTTCAAATCCCTCCTCAAGACCCACCTCTTCCGCTCTGCCCTCCCTGAATCCACGCTCCCCTCACCTAACTCCTGCTGATACCCTCCATCCAGTACAATCTGTTACCTGAGGTCTGTGTACTTGTATCCTCACCACACAGACCAGCCAGCCATCTTTCTCGATGTAACCAAGCCAGGCACGTGCACCTGGGACCTCGCATCTTTGTAAATGTTACACCCCTTGTCTCTCCCTCTGTTCCCCTTCCTTTGTCTCCCCTCCTCCTCTCAGATTATAAACCCTAGGGCAGGGACCGTGTCTATTCCATTACTTTGTAAAACACCAGGTACATTGCTGGCTATATAAGTGCTTGCTATTAATAATAATAATAATAATAATTAAAAATAGGAAAGCCCTGGGTCTGGATTTAGTGCCTGGTAAAGTTTTTACACAACTTCTGGATTGGTGGGTGAATTCTGTAGTCAATTCATTTACCCAGATTAATAATACAGAGGTAGTACCTATTAGTTGGCACACAGGTATTATTGTACCCATTTACAAAAAAGGCAGGAGAGAGAACCCAGGCAATTACTGACCTATTAGCCTGCTCTGTATAGCAGCTAAGCTTTACTCAGGTCTCCAGTTGAAACATCTTAAGGTGTGGGTTGCAGATCAAGGCATTCTAGCAGAAGAGTAGGTGGGATTTATTGAAGGTAGATCCACTCTGGATCACTGCTTCATTCTTAGCCATCTTATTGAAAAAGCAAGATAGAAAAAGCAGAAGCTCTTTGCAGCATTCATAGACTTTTCTGCTGCTTTTGATAGAATGAATAGGGAGAGGCTATGGATCAGGCTTCTGGCATAGCGAATTGATCTGAGGTTATCGTTAATTAGATTACTCTATTCCAACATGAATTTACAGGTTTGGATTAACTGATGGGGTACCCTTTCTGCATTTGTTCCAACTACATCTGGAGTCCGGCAAGGTTGTCTGTTAGTGCCCACGTTGTTTAATATTTATGTTAATTTGCTAATTGAACAACTAAAAGATAGGACTGAATATATGGCCCCATGAGTGGGTAAGCAGAGAATTCCCATTCTCATGTATGCTGATGACACTGTTTTCATCTCCATTTCATGTTTGGGACTGCGCCAGTTGTTAGCAGCCTTGGGGACATCCGTCATTCAGAGGAACTTGTTATCAGCTACGACAAGTCTAAAGTGATGGTTTTTGCCTCCTTTTTAAAACAATATTTGTGGTGGATTCAAGGGCATCAATTACAACAGGTCAGGTTTTACAAATGCCTTAGTATTGCCTTCTCAGCTTCAGGCATGTGGGGGTGCCATATCAAATATGCAAAGCAATTAGCAAAGGTATCTGTGCAGAAGTTGACAAGGTTTTTTTTAATACCTATGGGTGCGATTTGGTTAAACATGCACACAAGATCTTTGAGGTGAAGATATTAGCAGTGTTATGTTACAGAGCTCAGATATGGGGGGATGTAGTGTCCAGGAGTCATTAGAACTGATACAAAATCTGTGGATGAGGAGGGCTCAATCCATCAGCAATCATGAGGATGGAGATGACCACCCATTCAGTGAATGCTAGATGTATTAGAATGTCGCTCTACTACTGGCTAAAAGTCTTGCATTCCCCCCCAGAGCTCTTTACTTCAGCTGTGTCTGAAAGAAAAACTTGATCTTGATATGCCCACCAAAAACTGGATTATCCATAATCTGTGTAATTTGGACTTCTCTTGGGATGTTTTAGCTTTACTCCCTATCAAAGAAGCTAAGCATTTGCTTGACCAATGCGTAGAAGATGTGGATCTACAGATAACATGTTCTCTGGCTGCTAGCTCCAAGACTTCACCTTGGTATAAATTTTGGATGCTGGGTCATACTGGCTGCAGATATCTTTCCTCAGTTCTCTTGACCACACATTGGAGAGCCTTTACAGCCCTTCGTATTCAGTCTATGGTGTCAATGGTGGCTCAGGGTCAATACTTGGGAGTTGAATATTCTAATAGGCTCTGCATATGTGGGGTGGGAGTTGTTGAAGATGTGCAGCATTATCTATTATTTTGTCCAATCTATGAAGCAATGCATGGTCAGCTGTTCAATTTTTTGAATATCAAGGAAAGGTTACATCACCCTCTTCATCTATTTTGTTTCCTCTTGACTGATCGCAATGATATGGTCACCAAGGCCGTAGCTGCGTTTGCTGTGTCAACTGCAAAATCCAGGAAGATGTGGGTTCAGACTTAAGTTTTCATGTTAAGTTTTCTGTATTATTATTATAATAATATTATTATTATGTTGTTGTTTTGGTTTTTTGTATCTCTCATATTTATATGCTTTTCTTTTATGTCATGGCCAGATGGCTAGAACATTTAATAAACTAAATAAACTAAAACTAAACTAGAGGCGGTTACTGGGAAGACTGACTGTTCTTGACCATGAAGAATGGCGGCCCCAGAGAATCTGCCGTTGAGTCGCTGCTACTCTTAACTGCCCTCATGTTCGTCTCTGTTTGAACTATAGCCTCCCCATGAGGAGGTTGCTATTTGTATCATACTTTTTTTGGAGAGGTGTTGTGGGAGGGGAGGTTTGTGGAGTAGTTGGAGTCAGACTCTCCTGGGTGGGAGTAGGTTAAGAAGTTTTCCAGTTTAGTTTTCATGATCAGAAGAAAGCGCCCCAAGCTGGGAGTGAACTCCTCCAAGTGAGAGTGGGAGGAATGGTGGGGAGGGGATGGCTGGGAATGGGAAGGGGCTGGATTTATTTGGTAGATATTTTATGTGGTGTTGTTTTTAAAATTATTGTAAGCTGCCCTGAGCCAAATGGAAATTTTATATAATCAATAGTTATAGACGGGTCCCTACCCCAAGGGGCTTACAATCTAAGAAAGACAAGAGAGAGGTGAACACAAGGAGGGTCATTCATGGATATATTCATGAAGTTAATTCATACATTCATTGAAGGATATAGTCATGAAGTTGAGAAATAATCTGTTGATGGGTTGTGGTTCCAATCGATATTTGGTATACATGTCTTTGTTACTGACTGACTGGGGTTCATGGGCTTATATATTTAGATTATATTAAATATAGTTATATTTAGATTATATTAAATTTATTGTTTAAGTTTCAAAATGGGATTACAGGCAAAAAGTTTACTGTAAATGTGACATTTACTGATGGTGGTGCCATGTACATTTCCTTAGCCTGTTTCTAAATGTATAGCTATACAGTCTGTTTTATATCAAATCAGTTTTACCCATTACCATGGAATATGTTATTTCCTAAAATTTCTGTATTAGAAACCAAATGTATTATCATCACAGATGTATTGAATATTTCCCTGACTGTTTATACAGTGCCTATCACAGTGGTGCTCCTGTTTTGAATGAAGCCTTAAAGTACTCTGAAAAAACAAAAACAAATTAAAAACAGACAGAGTAGAATGCAATAATTTGTAAAGAAGCTGAGAGACCGCAAGACAGCCAAGGTAAAACACTTCAGAAAGACATTTTAATTCTGCATGGAGAGCTGATACAAGAAACTTGTCATCTGGCGCATGATTAATAAATTACACAATATCTGTCTTTTAGTCTAAAAGCCGCAGATCTCCTTTACTGTATTTCCAAGTGCTTTTGTATGACTCTGAAATAGTGGGAGTCTTTGTCTAAGAGAAGGCACCATAATAAGACAGAAGAAATTTCTCTGTAGCGTGCTATGACTGGCATTCAATGTAGAAGAAATGTTTTTCTCCATTACTGCATGAAGCCCTGACCCAAGAGGTTATCACACTGTTTGTGTCTGTAGGGATGGAAGTCACGGATTCGTATTAATTTGTAGGGGTGGGACCAAACTGAAAAAAACGGGTAGCGGTTTTACCGGTTACTGGTTTTTAAAAAATCGGTTTTATTGGTAAAACCGGTTTACCGGTACTGGGTTTTTTCATTGATTTCAATGGGAAAGTGTCAAACAATTAAAAAATCAATTTTAAAAAAACCCCAAATCTCCCCCCACCCCCTCCCAGGCTGTGCGGTTGGAAGGGGGGACACCGCCCACCCACCCTGCCAGTGCCCAGCCTGGATTTATTTTTTTAAACCGGAGCACCGGAACTGTGGGCCCCGGGCCGCCACCGCACCGTCAGCTGCCTGGCGGCAACCAGGGCTATTGCTGAAGGAGGCAGCTCTCCTCCGGGAGCCCTCCTGATGATATCAGGCCCTGGTACTCTGGGTTAAACCCCCCAATTGCCTTTTACCTGCGCTGTGGGTGGCGGTGGCAGCAGCAGCATGGCGCGGTGCGGTGCAGGGCTGGCTTTAGCACTTCACTATTCCTTCCAGGGAAACCCGGAAGTCCCCCGGAAGGCCTAGTGAAGCGCTGAAGCCAGCGCTGAAGCCGGCCCCGCGCCGTACTGCTGCCGCCACCCACGGCACAGGTAAAAGGCAATCGGGGGGGGTTAATCCAGAGTGCCAATGCCTGTGCCTGATATTGTTGGGAGGGCTCCCAGAGGAGAGCTGCCTCCTTCAGCAATAGCCCTGGCTGCCGCTGGGCAGCCAGCAGCGCGGGGCGGAGAACAACATGCACAAAAAAATAATTCAACAATAAAACATTTAAAAATAAATCTACAAATTTTAAAACCAGTAATAAAAACACACCGGCATATGCGCAGCCTTTTCCAAAATGGCAGCAGCAGTGTCACCACCATTTTGGAAAAGGACAGTCAGTTTGCACATGCACAGTGACTATTTTCGCATGCGCAGACTGGCTGCCCTTTTCCAAAATGGCAGCAACGCTTCTACTGCCATTTTGGAAAAGGCCATGCATGCGCAGAATGGTCTGGTGGCCATTTTGTGCATACACAGTTATTCGTTATTTTTTAATTGATTGAATTACGGATCCGTATTACAAATCCACAATTAAATCTGGAATGATCCAGATCTGTAATATGGATCTGTATCTGTAATTCCCTCTAAGTGCCCATCCCTAGACTGCACATCCAGTGGCAACTGGTAGACTGGTTGAGTGGTGGGTTGGGCCTCTTGGGGTCAGAGCCACTTAAAATGACATGTTTCTATAGAATATACAATGAAAATAGGGCTGC
The DNA here is from genome assembly GCA_003113815.1 of Sphenodon punctatus. Lineage (NCBI taxonomy): Eukaryota > Metazoa > Chordata > Lepidosauria > Sphenodontia > Sphenodontidae > Sphenodon > Sphenodon punctatus. The sequence continues at coordinate 3,980,136 of QEPC01001360.1, forward strand.
AACAAGAATGAAATTAATTCTCACGAGAATCTTGCAACCGTGGCGAGATCTCATGAGAAACTCGAGAATCTCACAAACAAATGGTCTGCTCATGTGAAAAACGGCCACTAGGGCTGTGCTGCATGTATGCGGCCATCTTGCGTATGTGCAGCCACAGACCATTTTTGGCTCTTTTTAAGGTTCTTGAAAATCTTGCGAGAATGCCCAATTCTCACGCTGTTTTTGAAATGAGAAAATCTCATCAAGAAGCCTATTCTCGTCCATGATGGGCGAAATCTCATTTCAGTTCTAAAAAACCCACGCTGAATACATTTCTTCCCCGAGAGCACCTCTGGGAACAGGCAGCAAGTTTAACATCTGGGTCTGGGATGCAGCTAAATCTGCATTTTCTTTTTACAAATTCATTTAAATCCCCAAATGCTTTATCTCATAGAAGCCACTAGACCCAACTTAATAAACAGCAAGATAAAGTCTTTTACAAAAACACAAGGGTTTCCCCATTTTGTATTAAAGGCTATTTTTAAATGAGACACAACCATGCAGGTCCACCCATGAACCATGCATCCCATGTGAAGGTGGTGTGGGTGGGTGTATGCTCCCATGACCCATGCAGCACCCACTCATGGCCACTCATGAGACGTCGGATAAAAAGTTGGAGTGTCCTATGCAGGAGAAGGCAAGAAAGTGCCTGGGGAAAGAAGCCCACACATCCCCTGCCTGTGTGAACCGAGGCGCCCACCCATGCCAGCAGACAGGTTCCTGGCTGGCTGCCTCCCTGGTCCTGACCACAGCCCTGCCAGGAGCTCTTAAAGGACGTGGGTGAAGTACAACACCATGGTGGCTCAAAGCACAAGTGCCCCATGCAACACACAAGAAAAGAGCCAGTGCCATGGAAGACAGCAGCTTCCTGCATGTCCTGCCCAGTATGTACCTCCATTGTTGCTGCAGCAGCAGATGCCCCGGCTCCTGGGCAGGAAGGGGTTACTTGTTGCTGCAGCTTCCTGTTTCCACGGTGTCTGCAGCTGTGTATCATGGCAGAGGGTGAGCAATGGCAGGGCTAAGGTTGGGGAGTGTTGCCAGGGGGAGGAGAGGGGAAATGCCCACCTATATGAATAGTTTGCATGGCTAGTCCATGGTGGCGGGAGTGTGTGGAGGCTGGCTGAGTGAGCGCGATGGCCATCCACATGCTCCACCTGAGTGGGTGCTCCATGGCTGTTCACTCAGTAGACATGCCACACACACACACCAAGCCAATAGTACTCGTTTAAAAATGGCCAAAGATACAGGGGACCAAAGCATGAAATAATGCTTACCATAAAGGACCATACACCTTAATGGCAGAAAAGATCCTACAGCTATTGAGTCTCCGAAAATGGCCTTCCAACTTCCTTTAAAAATAATTGATTACATCAATAATCATCTTCATTTGAATTTCAATGAATAAAACTGGACATTAAAGAAACTAGCTCTGTGGCTACAATTTGAACACCCTCCGTATGCCCACGCCCTTTCGCAAGAGGAAAAGCAGTCTGCACACCACCACTCCCTCCCCACTCGGCTCCATACCCCTTACAAACACTCCACCTCCTCTCTCTCTGCTCCAGCCTGTTCACAAACACCACCATTCCTGCTTCAGCTCCCACCACTTTAGGGGTCCTTGGAGGCAACTTCCCCCTTCCCCTCTTTGCGCCACCCAATCACATTGACTCACCTTTGTGCTGCAGCAAAGTTTGCTTTCCTTCGGGGAGCTTCCCCATAGGCAGATAAGGAAGCCTGCCTGCAAAATGATGACTTTGGGCTCCCCTCTGCTAATGGCCATGAGGAACAAACCCTCACTTGCACAAAGCAAATCCAACCCCATAGCAACCCTAGGTTCTAGGGATGAGAAATTGTATTGAAAATCCGGATCAGTTCAAAATTGTATCAACCCAACTTTCAATATTATTTTAGATCGTATTGATCGAAATTGGTTGGATTTTGACCAATATGACCTAAATCCAAATTCTGCCCCCAGCTCTGCCTCCCCTGGACTCCTGCCAGACCCAGATGCTGGGCAGGGGCCCAGGGGAGTCAGAGCTGGGGGATAGAGAGGCAGCACAGGGGAGGGGAGGAGGTAGCTGCAAGGCGGCAAAGGTGCCTGGGAGGGGAAGGAAAAGAGGGAGGGTTTAACTTACCTTTTCCCCTTCCAGAAGCACCCCTGAGAAGGCTGCACTGGGCACCGTGGGGTACAGCTGGAAAAAAAAGGGTACGTTAAACCCTCCCTCTCCCTCCCAGCTGGGCAGAAATAATAAGAAAAAACTGCATGTGCAGAATGACTACCGTGGCCATTTTGTGCATGCGTAGCCATTTTTCAAAATGGCACCGGCAGCATCAACACCATTTTGGAATGTGACATCCAGTCTGTGCTTGCTCAGCCAATGGCTGGTCATGCACATGACACCATTTCCAAAATGGCGCCAACACTGTCGGCACATTTTGGAAAATGGTGAGGCATGCACAGAATGGCCATGGTGGCCATTTTAGCTACGTTTACTTGAGAAGGCCACACCAAGCACTGCTGGCCACTGCTGGAAGAAGAAAAGGTAACTTAAACACCCCCCCTCCCCAACCAGCTACCTCTGCCTCCCTAGCACCTAGTTGAGTGCTAGTGTTGCATTTTTATTGTAATCTCACCTGGCCATGTAAACCTGTTTTTATCTTAGTAACTGTGTACACTGACTTGTGCTGCATTTTGATTGTATTCTCCCCATATCACATGATTGTAAACCTGCGTTTAGATGACTTTAGGAACTATATAACACCTGTTTGTAGCATTAGTAGATTAAATATAAATAGTATTGAATATATGTTAGCCCAAGTGGGAAAAACACTGGTTCATATTATAGAGCATGATGGGTACAAGCTAAAGAACCAACTAGCCAGCTAAACCTCAAACCAAAATCCTCAGGTCACAGTGATACGAAGTTGAGAGCCATGCACAAAGGAGAGGAGAAAGGAATGTTGCTATAAACAAAGCTATAAGTACTGCAAAACAGGAGATAGGCGGCAACACCTAACCAGACAAAGGGGCCTTTTTAGTACTTTGATGCAGAGTGACTGGGTGTCAACGAGAAAAGTAGCCTTGGAGATGCCAGGAGGGGCATGAGTAATACCCCAATCTAAATTACAGAAGGTTTGGCCCGGACTGGAGGGTTGGGGTCTGAATGCTCTGGAAATAGATTGGGGGAAAATAAATAAGCATATCAACTGGGTAAGCCCCAAACCATCAAAAGATTACAAAAGGCTTTGTTCCCAAATATGCTGATACACCTCCTGCCTGAAAGGTCAGTCGAACCCTGCACTCAGTATTTTGACAACATGTCCCCACCCAGAACAGTATAAAAAGCCAAGCAATACTCCAGGTCCTTGTCTCAGCGCTTGGCATCTAACTTGGTGTCCGTGGGCTGATGACCCTTTCTGGAGCTCCTCCATAGGGAGTTCTGCAACACAACAAGGGGCACCTTTCCCGGGTACGGACCCCCGGGCCCCCACCTGTATCAACCTCTCCAAACCAACGCTCGCCACTGTGATCTGCAGGACACGTAAGAAACATATTTTATGTGCTAGGCAGGCCAGGCTAGGATCTATCTAAGAACTGTTGCATTGGGTTCATGCTGTACCTGATTGTGTGAGCAGGATAATAAAATAGTGTTGTACCCAATTAAAAATGTCTAATTTGTGGTGTGGGACTGACTAAGATCCCAATTGGGGAATTGTGCTTGGGAGGGAAACTACTGGATTTTAAATCAAAACACTAGGAGGCAGGGGAGGCAGAGCTGGGGCTCCCTGAAAGCTCCGTGGAAAGCACTGTTCCAAGGAGCTTTCATAGACCTTGCTGGGGGAACCAGAGTCCTTTTGGATTGTATCCCTCAGCAGGATCAGTTTCTTCGGATCAATACGATTTGCCCCCAAATTGAGCAAATCGTATTTAACTGATTCCAATATTCCCATCCCTACATAGGTTCTGCTGCGATCAGCTAGGGGAATATGGATCTGTGCCCCAAGATTGCACTTGGGCCGCTCGCTCACATTAGTGGGGGTGGGGGGCTTCCATGAGGATAAGCACAGCTCACAGGAATTGAGGACAATCACAATCTCATGTTACCTGGGAGCGGGGAAAACTTCCATGAGGACAGTTGCAGCTGTATTCTCACAGGAATTAGCACACATAGGAATGCGCTATTCCACTTTTATGCCATGAGAACACCCATGATTGTGAAAGCTACATCAGGGGGAACCGGCCATGCGCAAATGTTCTCGTAGCACAAAAGCGGAAAAGCGCATTCCTATGTGTACTAATTCCCATGAGAATACAACCACGATTGTCCTAACGGAAGTCCCCACCCCACCCCCAGGTAATGTGAGGTAACAGCCTCAGACTAACTTGGGCCCTTTTCACACGAGACACTCCTACCCATCTCCACGCAGTTTTGCTGCATGGAGATGGGTGGAGGCTCCTGTGTGAATGCCGTGGGGGATGGATGCGTGCGCACTCCGCACTACACCCACCTCCACCCATCACCCACGCACAGAGCAATGGGCTTCAATGCCCGATGCTCCATGGGTGGAAATGGGTGTAAGCATGTGGGAATGGGTGCACACCCACCTCCACCAACCTCAGCCACATACCTCCCCCCACTGCAGTCCATTAAAAACGGCCTTAGTGTACTCTGTATGGAGCTTGGCTGTAATACTGGAACTCTATTAAAATGTGCTTGTACAATTACTACTTCTGTCTCTGGGTCCATTTCCTGATGATCTTGTCTCAGAAACTCCCCAACAGTGTGGGAGCTTTACAGGGACCAACGTGGCAACCACACACACTCTAGATTTTTTATTTTATTTTTTAAAAAGAAGTGTGGTGGTGAAAGAATTGATAGGGGTAAGAGCAGTCAGGAGGAGGGACTGATGAGCAGAGTGTTTTCAATAGGGAGACTGGAAAAATTAAAGACACACTCATGCCCTATTTTTTCAGCTTCCCAAACTGCGGAAAGATGCTGCATTCATTTTCATAAAATGGTTTATATACTGTACTGGTTTTCATGATTCACAGGCCATCAATTGTAAATTGGGAGTTTCTTCTTCCTCTTAACTTTCATTTACCTCTTAGATTTAAAATAAGACATAACATTTTAATTGCTCTGCTGCTGGTTTCTGCTCTCTGTTTTCCCCCCTTGTTCTTTTGTTCTCAATCTGTCCCATACAAGGGGAATTTCCTAAGCATGCAAGCTTTTAACCACACGGTGGCAGGATCCAAGGCCTTGAGCTTTGAAGACTTGTGCATCTGTGTATGCTTGTGGAGCCGCGTAACAATATGTAGCAATTCTGAACTCGCTGTGTCACGGACGGGATATTCACCAGCATGTTTTTTTTTCCTTTAGTGAAATCATAGCTCTTATCTGAATTTTTGTTTGTTTTGTTTTTTAAATCCTTGCAAAAGTCTCCTGTGTGTAATCCTACAGGGCCTGAATTCTATTTAGAAAATCTGAAGCCAGAGTTGCCAGCCCCGAATGTTCAAAAATAACAATTCAGACGCCAATAATGAAATTGGCACAGAGATTGGAAAAATAAAAAATAATAAAGGTTGTTTTTTAATTTGTCCTTTGGTATCTAAATTTTAAAAACACGCCAAGAGCAAATTTCAAGTGTTTCTTTGCAATCATGGGGCCTTCCTAGTACAGGACTGCCTGGATATCTGGGGAGGCAGGAACTTCAGATGCAGGGCTGCTACAATGGGTGTTATCCCACGAGATGGAGCTCCACATTGACTCCCCTTGCCCTGGGTTTACCTGCCCATGTGAAGGGCAGCCTTCACAGGTTTGCCCTAGTTTGCACCCGCGCAGCTGCACATGGTATCATCGACAGAAAGGTGGGGCACTTCATGCAGGGTAACCCGGCCTGAACCGGGCCCGCCTCCTGTCTAATGGGAACATGTTTGTTGTGCTCCGGATAACCTCCGAGGTCACAGCCTGGGCTAAGACCCAGCTGACCATGCCAGAGCAGACCAGAGTGGGCAAGCATGTCCGTGCGTCTGCGGCTTTCCTGACCCCGGGCCGGGGGCTGTCATAGCAGACAGCCATGGGGGTGCCTCATTGGCCGCCATGCCCACCCATAACGGCAGGGCGTGGGGTGTTGGGAGCAGGTGGGGCTGACTGCCTGCATGTTTGTTGTGCTCCCGGCTGTACCCACCCCTGCAGGTGGGGTGGCTCCCTGGCCACGGTCACATTGTCAGTTCCCAGGGAGCGGTCTCGCTGGCCACATGTCTGTTTTTACCCTTTGTTTGTAGTGTCTCTGTCATTGCAGGGGTGGCCAACAGGTATATCACGATCTTCAGGCAGATCCCAAGCTTACTAGTCAATCCAGTAGATCACAGTGTGGGGAGGGGACCAGCTTCTGAGAAAACACCTCTGGGGAGGAAAGCAGGATCAGGGCTCCAGGGAGTGCCTCCGGAGAGGAGAGAGGCTAAGAGAGCTCTTCCAGTGCAGAAGGAAGTCTTTCTTTAAAAGGGGAGTGCTTCTCTACTCCAGAGACCATTTGCTGCGGTGCCCTAGAGCTGGAAGCTAGCAGCAGGAGTCCTGGTAGATCACCTGAGATTTATGTCTGGATTAAATGGATCATGTGTACCACAAGTGCAACCACTGCACTATTGTTTCTCTCTAGTTCCCTTTGTGTTTCCCAGCAACGCACGGGATTATGCTATAGTATGATCATTTTATGCAGGGATCAGTGGCAGACCAAATTGTTGGAGCAGAGATTTGTTCTTCCCTACAAATGGTGTCTTGTTTATTTATTTATTTAAATTTATAGGCCACCCTTTTCTGGAGGCTCACAAGTCATAAAACATTAAAATCAATCAGTAGATAGATAGATAATTGTTTATTCTAGCATGGCTTTCTCCCTATGCCAACATATAAAATAAATATATAAAATAAATATATACAACACATAACATAGAATCAATCAGTAAATTAAAAAAACTTTTAAAAAAACCAAAAACATGCAACCCGCTCACAACCCGCCCCCCCCAGAGTGTTGGTATTTTAGTTGTAATACAAGTACAGAAATTTAAGAGAAAAATATCATTGTGATTTCATAAATATTAAATGTAGCTAATTATTTTGTTGTCATATCTTTAGTCATATCTTAGAGTTTTTTTAAGTGTACAGCACTTGGTGGAAATACATATTAGGCTTCAAACTAAGTGCTTGTCATTTATATGTAACTTATTATTTTGTTGCCAATCTACACCTCTCTTTTTTAATATATGTAATGGGCTATGACAATGTGCATATATTTACATAGATTGACATATAAATATATGCAAATCAGCACTGACTGTTTAATATGAGGACTGTAATAGTGGGTCAGACCAATGGCCCGCCTTGTCCCGTAGCCTATCTCCAACAGTGGCCACTGGCCAACACTAGCTAATTTAGATAAAGTGTACAGAAACAGCTTATATGCAGTGATCCATCTCCTTCTGTTCACTCCCAGCTTCTGATAGTCAGAAGCTGGGAGTGAACTCCTGGTATTTACCTAGAAAACCCTCCACAACCTGGCCCCCCCTACCTCTCGGGCCTCATCTCCTTACAAACCCCTGCACGCACTCTCCGTTCCTCCTCTGTCACCTCCCTCTCTCTCCCTCATCTCCCCTGCTCCCTTAACTGCCTTTGTTCCTTCTCCCTAGCTGTCCCCCCATGCCTGGAACTCCCTCCCTGCCCACATCTGCCTCGCCCCCTCCTTCCATTCCTTCAAATCCCTCCTCAAAACCCACCTCTTCCTCGCTGCCTTCCCCGATGCCCGCTAGTACTCCCCTCTCAACATTTACTGTCCGCCTAACTGCAACCAAGCCAAGCACGTGCACCTGAGACTCCGCATCCACTTGAATGTTTTTATCCCTTGTCTTTCCATATGTCCCCTATCCCTGTTTCCCCCCTCCTAGTCTATTAGATTGTAAGCCATAGGCAGGGGCCATGTCTTTCTCATTGCTATGTAAAGCGCCAGGTACACTGCTGGTGCTATACAAATGCTTGTAATAATAATAATAATAAATAATAATAATTAATAAGTTTCTTCCCCTGACCAACTTGGTGGATACCCATTGATGGATCAATCCCTTCTTGAATTGAGTTATACTCTTGGCCATCACAACGTCACATGGCAATGAACTGCATGTTGTACATTTTTTTTCTTCCCAGAGACAGCTGACCACTCAAAAGACACAACCATTTTCACATGTGAGGCATGAGTTAAAAATACTTCTAAAAAATTAAAGTTCTCCTCGGGCTCCCCGGACAACATCTGGATACTCTGGGGGAAGAGCCCCAGCCAGCAGGAAGCAGACATCTGAGAGAAATCCTGGAGCATTGTTCAGCAGGGCTCTGATCCTCCATATTCCAGGTTGATTTCTGTTTCCAAGCTGGCAAGAGCAGCAGAGAACTTTTCATGAGCAGACTGATTCTCAGAGTATACAAAGGGGTCATGATTTTGGTCATTGTTTCCTCACCACCAGTGAAAGCCCCCACTTCCCACAAAGAGGAAAAGCAGTGTACAAAAGTGGCTTCCTAAAAGGCATTTCCTCTACTCTTCAAAGGTCCACTGAGCCTGACCAAACACTACAGGCATCATCAACATCCTATTCTGAGGGTGATTTCAGATGTGACGGGTGGCCGTTTTCACCATGGGCCGTGGGGTGGTTCGGACCATGGCCGGCGGTGAAGGGGCACACCAACAGATATGCGCCCCATTGCCCCCAACTCTGGGGACTTCCAAACCATGGCTTGTGGTGAAAGCGGCCGCCTGTCACATCTAAAGCAGCACACACCCCGGACGGGGCGGGGCCGCGCAGCGCAGTGTGCTTCCGGGCAGCGCCACCCCCTGCATTCCCTGGCGGCCCTCCCCCCTCCCGACGGGCAGCGGCCAATCCAGCCGCTGCCGCAACCACAAGCAGGGGTGAATTCCATTGACCGCGGTGAACAGTAAGTAAACAGAAGTTACTTTTCGTTCACCATGACTGTGGTGGCCTTTCACCACACTTCTCGATCTCCTCGCGTACGGAGGTCCAGAAGCATGGTGAGTGCAAACACAGGCCGCGTTTGACTGTGGTGCATATCTGGCGGCGAGCAAACAGACGTTCACCACAGTCAAACGCGGCCCGTGTTTGACTGTGGTTCAGGCGGGGTGAATTTCAGACCCGTAATGTCTGAAATCCCCATGAGTCCCCAGTAGTCACAGACAAGCTGCAACTGGCATGTGGAAGATGCTGTGCAGCTGCTCTGGAAAAGCAGAGTGACTAGAAGACAAGATGGCGGGCATCAAGGTGTGAAATGAGCTGTGAATTGTGGAGGAGCACCTGGATGGTGATAGGGGCCACAAGAAGGATTCGGTAAGACTCCCTCATGACATGAACCTCATAGACTTCCTCCAGTTGGTGTTTTTGGATAAGATCCTGAGTAAAGTGCAGGATAGGATAGCTCCCAGTGGTTGCCCAGGCAAGGGACTTAAAAGAAGAAGTGTTCTCCCTCACCAAACTCTGATTCTGACTCCAATGGGGGCAGGCAGCTTAAAGGGAAAAGGTAAACCCTTAATTGTAAATAAAAGAAAACCCAATTCTTGGCTAATAGAGGTTCCAGACCCCTCAGTCATCATCTCAGAGGTGGAGGTTTGTGATGTTATTTCCTCGCTAGAAGAGCGAGATCCACATTCAGATTATGAACCTTCCATGCCTTGCAAGGCAAGGCCAGGGGTCCTTTCTCACAAGAAAAAGCATAAGACAAGCATAGGGAGCAATTCAGATCTAGGAAGTGCCAGACACAGAAAGGTTCATTCTCCCTCTCAGGACTTAGGGCATTTATAGACGAGGCGGAAATGGCGGCTGATCCCTTTATCAGCCGCCATTGTTGCCGCTCATCTTATCCACCGGCGCACTTTTATTTTATTTTTTTATTTTTATTTTTATTTATTTTAAAATTTATATCCCACCCCTCCTGCCCACAGGGCAGCCCGGGGCGGCGAACAACATTTCATTTAAAACAATAATAATTTATTTTTTTAAAATTATTTTTTAAAACAATTTAAAACTGGATCAGTGCCATGTGAAGCCGGGCCGGCGATCCTGCCCCCTTAAAGGCGGATCGCCGCTGTGCCGGCTTCACGCCACACTTCCTGGTTCTTTGGGCGAGTGCGCACGCGTAGAAGGGTGCGCATGCGCACAAATACTCTACGCCGTGTCTGATGCTCTTCTGAGCATCAGACACAGCATCAAGAGGAAGGCGGGTGCCCAATCCCGCAACTGAACGATCCCGCTTGTGAGCGGGATCGTCTATAAATGCCCTAAGAGTAATTTTTGTTGTCTTTGGAGAAAGGGTAAATCTCAGATTCTCAGAAATCAGGGGAGGTTAGATCAGGCAATCGACATTCACCACAGAAGGGGATCTGTACCCTAAGGAACTTACAGACAGGAGTATCAAATCCAGTCTCCAAAAAAATTTCAAGGCAACATCAGTGGTGCTATGAATGTCCATGGTGGCCTTTTTTTGAGAGAGAGAGAGAGAGATCCCTCTTAAAATGGTTTAGTCAGGCAAAAGATCTTGACCTGACAATAGAAAGAGCTAAGCCCTCTCTTCCAAAACTGGGCTGCCAGTAGCTATTGTGGTAGATGCATCCACTGATGCTTTAACTTGGACAGTCTGAATTATGGCTTCCAATGTAACGGCAAGGAGGAAACTTTGGTTAAGGACATGAAGAGCTTACCCTCTTGCAAAAAAACCAAGCTTACCATAGGGAAAAGTTGTTTGGGATGTGCCTGGACAAAGTGTTGACAGAGGCTACTGACAAAACAAACTTTACAGCATTTCAACAGTCAAAAGAATTTTTGTTAATTATTTTTTTTGCCCTATAACAGATCTTTTCCGTATTTCTCCAATACCAGAAGGAACAGTCTATCATTCCAGAGCAGGAACACCAGTGGTAGACCCAATTGGCAGACACAAAGGGAATCACAGGTTCCAACCATTTCAGACAGGACCAAAACGTCCTCAACTAAAATTGGATCATTAATTGGCCCATTGTCCAAAGATGAATCATTCATAGGAGGGTGGTTGCAAATATTTTCAAACAGATGGTCCCTATCTACCCCAGGCAACTGGGTCATAAAAACTGTATCTCTGGTGTATGCCCTAGAACGATGCAGAACTCCATTAGACAGTTTTTAAGTTTTCTCCCATTTTGAGAAAACTGGAAAAACAGAAAACCATGTCAGAGGTCACAGGTCGCTTTCTGAAACTTTGGGCCACAGAATCTGTGCCAGAGCAGGACAGTTGAAGGTTTATATTCAATTTTATGTTTGATCCCAAAAAGGCAGGAGACTTGAAAGTGGTCCTAGATTTAAAGTGACCAAACAAGTCGATAAAGGTCAGAAACCCCGTTGGCCTGGTTTGGCTCATCTTGGCCAACATGATGCCTGAATGCTTCTTCTGAATGCTTCCACTAGATGTGGGCCTGGAACAAACCCTGTGCAGGTTTGTTGGCCCAGCCACTAGCATGGGTTAGGCAGTGGGGATTTCTATTCCTGTCACCAGAGCTGCCCGGACTCTTACCACCCCAGGGTGGGATGACGGTGGTGCCGTCACATCTGTGAGTACCCTTTATTATGCTGAACAGCATTGGAAGTATCAGGCATTGCCATTTAGCTAAGTGTCCTCTACAAGCACTTTTATGAAGGTACTCATAGTCTTGGTATGAGTACCATAAACTGCTATGACATGTCTCCAGTAGGGATGCGTGAATGCGGTTCGGAGTTCGGCCCGAACTCAAACTGTTTGGATGACCGAACTCAAACCCGAACCCAAATGCGAACATACCGAACAAACCGAACATCGAACGGCGAAATGGCCGAACAGTTCGGTCAGTTCGGATCACGTTCGGGTGGCAAAAAAAGGTTCACTGGAAGGTCAAACATTACAGGGAGGTGTCAGTCACTGAGCAGCAGACTTCCAGGCACCAGGGGTGGAGAGGCTTATAAGAAATGAAACTAATTATCTGCCTCCCCACTTCCCAACACCTTCTGAGCTAGTCACTGTTCCTGAACAGCAGGTGTTGAGTAGGATTTTTTAGATTGCTTTAAGTTTCATTTCACTTTTGTAATGAAATGAAACTTAAACCATAAACTGAAACCTTGTGTTATGCACTGTACAGACTCATTGAGTATGTAATGTATGTATTTCACTACAGACTCCTCTTCTATTTGTGAAGATTCCACCCCCCCATCCCATATATATTGGATGTATATATGGATGTATATATATCCATATCCATATATATATATGTATATACATATATATATATATATGGATATGGATATGGATATGGGATGGGGGGGATAGATAGATAGATGAAGACAGTTGTAGGAGTTACCTTAGTGATAGAGATAGCGTTAGTGATTTAGTTTTAGTGTTTGTAGGAGTAGGTCTGTGTACTTATTAGATAATCCATAGCATTTAGAATAGTTAATAGCGGTTAGATTTAGTGTAGACAGATATATATAATATTAGATTAAAAAAAATAAGAAAACCCCATATAAAAACCAAAAAACCAAATAAAGAACAAAAGAAAACCCAATAAAAAACCAAAAAAACATATAAAAAAAAACAAAAAACCATAACAACACTTCCCGAATGGCCAAAAGGACGAACCAAACAGCTGAACAGCCGAACCGAACAGCCGAACAGCCTAACCGAACAGCCTGTTCGGACGAACGAACCAAACATCCGAACCCGAACTCGGCGAACAAACCGAATGAACGAACCAAACCAACGAACTGAACAAATCCGAACCGAACAAATCCGAACCGAACGAACAAACCGAACCGAACGGCCGAACCCGAACCGCGATCTGTTCACCCATCCCTAGTCTCCAGAGTATCTGAATGACTGTTCAGGGAGCTGAGAAAAAAGGAAATTGGTCTCTTACCTTAGGAATTTTCCTTCTGGAAAGGCTCTATCCCACCCTCAAATGAACAAAAGGAGTGTCAATATTTTGTTTATATCTGCTCAGAGAAAAGTTTGAGTTTGAGATCTGAATGTTTGAATGAGATTTAATAGTTACTAGTATGTAGATAGAAGGAAGCTTGGAGCTGTTGGATAGCTGGAATATTCATTTTCTGGTTGAATTTCATTTTATTAATTCAGCCCAGATTTCCAACCTATCAATATTTTTTGGAATCCAAATTCTATCTTCTAAGGTGTTAGCTACCCCTCTTAGTTTTGTGTCATCTGCATCTTCTTTATCTAAGTCATTAATAAAGATATTGAACAGCCTCTAAGTATTATTATAAGCTTTTATATAGCGCCAGCAATGTACCTGGTGCTGTACAGAGAATAAAATAGACACAGTCCCTGCCCGAGAGCTTACAATGAGATATTACTATATTTAACACACATTGGAGATTTCTACCACTTGCAATGAATTGATGCTTCTCTTTGTCTCTCTGATTCTTAAAGCTTTTTATCAGTCATTCATTGGATAAACAGAGTTATAATAATTAAAGTATTTTATCATCAGCATAGCAAACCATTATTCTTGTACATAACCTACTATTTTTCAGTTTAGTCTTCTACAATTGGTGGCGGTGGTAATAATAAATAATTAATCAATACTTATTTATACAGTGTCCCTCTGTCAGATGGCACTCAGAGCACTTTACATTTAAAATACAATAAAACACCATAAGTTAAAATCCATATAAAATCAATTTAAAACACTTTAATAAGGAAAGGTAAAAAGGGAAGGGGAAAAAAATCACATGAAGGGGCACCAACAGAGTATCCTTTAAAGGCTCTTGAGAAACAAAAGTTTTCAGGTGCTTTTTAAAAAGTGAGGAGGGAAACAATACAGTTTCACTGGTTGGGTGTTTAATTAATGCAGTTTACTGAAAACGATCAGTTGTGGAATTCATGTTTTTTCTTTAAAAAATAAAAAGTAGGAAAAATAAATCGTTGCAATAGCCATATACTGTAGTAGCAGCAATACTATTTGTTATGTGCATGCACTGCTGCCCTCTACTGGATGGCATGTAAGAACTACGCACTGTGATAAAAGTTGCCATTGCCAGCTAGTGATCTGACCAGCAAAAGGTGTTTAAACTTTAAAGAAAGCTTCCAAGTTTCCAAGCAAAGGTTCACACCAAGTGTTTCATACGAACATTTTAATATCGCTGGGAGCTGCAAAATACTTTCCATGATCGTCAGCTTCTTCCGATCTCGGAGATAGAGCAGCTTCCCCCAAACCACCTGTCCCCCATATCAAGCTGGGCATGTTTTTGACTCAGGTTAGGAGAATTAGGAGAGGAATTAACTGAGAATGATAAGCCCCTCTTATGGTAAGCATATGAGCTGTATGGGTAACCGGTAAATCCGGTAGCCGGTAATGGGCCCGGGGTCCCACCACTACTGTATGCTCTTGAATTCAATATACAGTGAAGGGTATATGTCCCCAGGGTTATTTTGAATGCCCATCTTGATATGTTCCCGGGGTTATTTTGAATCCTCATTGGCCCACTTTTGATTTTTTCAGTGGGCCATTTTTGAGGTGCTAAGAGGGCCGTTTGGAAATCCTTGTGGGTTATTTTGTGGTGGAATTATTATATGATTACATATATTGTATCATTTGTTTACCTAATTTGGCGATTGCTGAAAATAAATTATGAATATTATTACCTGCTATCAAATTCTTGGCTCCCAGGTAGTTTGATGGCTTTGGACAGCAGAAATAATGCTTCGGGGTACACTGCCTGCTCCCACATCCTGCAGAAGACTCCAGCAGTAGCAACAGCTAAAATGGTAGCGTGTCTTCTCTTGCTCCCGAGGCAGCTGTATGGATGTGCTCCCAGGCAGCCATGTCTTTTGAGAGCTGCAGGAAAGGTCCCCAAGAGCCGCATGCGCCCCCTGAGCCACCATTTGCCCACCTCTGCTGAAAACATAAATCTCAAATGTGATTTGCTTTGTTCAGTGGCTGAGAGAAACCCCTTGCAGTTCCATGCAGTTTGAGAAACCTGGACAGTATCTATGGGACCTCTAGACATGGATTGTGGCTAGGGTTATATGGTCCCAGTATAGTATCTGAGAGACCCTCACATTTTTCTCAAAGCAGCAAACCCTTCCAAGCATTAAATATAGTAAAATTGCTTGGAGGTTGCTAGTTGACTAGTCAGACTATAATTTCAAAATAGTTGAACATAATTCCATTGCCCTGAAAATTATTGTTTCCTGGTGCATGCCTGTATGTAGGGACATGGGTTTCATTTGACATTTGCCTGGGGGTAAGGGCTGAAGGGTGGTTGGGGTGAAGATGCACTGCACTCTGGGTCTCTGGAAAAAGCCACCTCAGGGAGGGGAGTCGGGGACAGAGACACACAGTACCTTTAAGCACTCTGAGTGCAGCATCCCTTGAGGAATGGGAAGATGCAGTGTACTCTGGGGACTAAGTATAGTGGCATGAGGCTGGGGATGACCTTCAGGGATAGGATGAAAAGTAGGACTAGCACAATCTAGACAGAACCGTGACCAGCTGGACACCTTGCAGGAGAAACAAGGGGGGGATCAGCTCAACCTCCCTCCTCTCCCTGTCTGCTACACCTGCCTGCCTGAGTGGCTGGATCCCTTGGGCTCCAGCTGCTGCAAATTGTAGTCTCTGCCCTCAAGGCTGCTGATTGGCCTGACAGTCTACTGTCTCTTTCCCCACCTGGATAGGAGACAGACAGTGGACTGAGAGCTCTGATACAGTCAAGCAGGGCATGACTGTTCAGCACCGGAGACATGGCAAGTTTGGGGGAACTCAAACTCCCCTCATGTGGAAGGTTGACTTACTGTCAAAGAACCAGAAAAGAGGATTGTGGGTGTTTTTCTTTAAGAAGAAGTAAACGCCACACATCTACTTAAGCCCTGTCCTACCCAGACTTCTGCATTACTTAAACACATGAATAGTTAACAACCCTGACAACCCTGTAAGCCTTTGAATAGTGGCATTTGTGGGTTGGTTGGTTTTTTTTTGCAAGACTGGGGCTGTAGGTAATAGCAATAAAGGGCTTATAACTATCTCTTGATAAGTGTGACCTTGTCTGTTCTGTTTCTCTATTTGTGCAGTAGGGACACAAGTTACCAGCAAATGATAACAGAAAAGCACTGTTATCAGTAAGTACAATGCAGTATTTATTTTCATTTTGTAGCAGCTCACTCTACTAGACTCCCAGACAAGTCATGTATACCGGCACATATTAGCTTCCAAACCCTTCCCCCCACCCACACTAAGTTGCAACATTTTATGGCATGTCACCTTGGTGTCAGTAAAGACAAAAGTATGTAAGACGTAGGTTCTGCAACTGTGACTTGCCTTTGAATCTGCTTTAGTCACTGCTAGCTTGTAACAAAGCATAAGTTGCGTGCAACAGTCAAAGGGCAGGTGTGTGATTTATCTTCACTAACACGCATACAACAAGCTTCTGAGTGCAGCAAACCATGCTCACACACTTAGGCCCCAATTGCAAAAGAAACAAAAATATATCAAGTAAAACTGACAGGCTGTAAAATTAGATTAAGGTAGCTAACGATGGCAGTGAGACGAGTGTCCTCAAAAAGAACACAAATAATACCACAAAAGAAATGAGCAAAAGCAATGCCATGCATATAAGTGTTGGTGAAAGGTTCTCAGCTGACATTTCTAGCAAATGAAATCTTCAGATATCCACTTGGCAGGAATAGTCATAGAAATGCAAGTTTCCGGCTTTTATAAAATAATAGTGTTGTCCCTTTGACAGACATAAGGCCAGTGCCTATCTGCAGATGGAGGGATCATTTAGCCATGCAAGTGCCAGTCCACAGGTAGCACCTGCACCAAAGAAGGAGAGATCCTCCAGCCACGCTAGCACTGATCTGAAGGTAGCACCTGCACCCAAGAAGGAGACATCCTACAGCCATGCCAGCACCAATCCGCAGGTGACACCTGCCCCTCTGCTATGGAGGCTGCACTCCCGGCCAATCAGAGCTGGCTTTAGGTGTTTCAGGGTAGAATGGGAAGCTCTGGCCACTTCTTCCGCTCTCCCTTTATAAGTTGAAGCCACTGAGAAACCCCAGCTTATCAACCTACTTCCCCTGTCCTTCCCTACCTCTGCATATCCTCCTTGCCTTTCCCGCCTGTTGCCATTGCCCTCATTTTGCTGTCTATGTGCTAGTAGTACTATCTCCTCACCCATCTTGACCTGCACACCAACTTGATTATACCTTTGCCTGATCCCACTGATGCCTGTGCTATCTGCTCACCTGGTTTGACCTGCATGCCAACTTGGCTATGCCTATGCCTAATCCCAATGTCTGGCACCTGTGCTGCCTGTCTTCCTGGTGATAACCTGTGCTCTCTGTGACCTCACAAGTCAAACCCTTACAAAGAGAGGGGTCTCCTCATCCATTCATTCCTTGACTTTTCCATTTGAATTGCTTTCAAGGACACCAGTTGTGTTGTTCATCAATTTATATAACTCAAGTCTAGTCATGTAATATTGGTTCAACTTCTTGTGATAGCAAGCTCTGTCCACTCCAGTCGGGGCTAAGTCCTTTAATTTCTTTCATATCCAGTAAATCATTGAAAAGAAATCTGTATCACTTCCACCTTTGGGCAAGCATGAAACAGATTTTCTTCCAGCAGTAGCTGGAAGAAACTTAAATGCACAACCACTCTCCATTATAAACATGGGACTGCTGATGTCCTGATTTTGAGGAAACCGCTTGAGCTACGTTTCTGAGGACCATCATATGCACAAAGTTTGAAAAAGATCCATCTGGAAAATAAAATGTTATGACTGTTTAAAAGTTAATTGCTTGTGGTCAAAATACAGACATCCTCACGATTTGAATCATCAATATCTCTTCCCCCTGGATGAGTTGAGCCCCCAAACAACACAGGCGTGGAGCATGAGATCAATAACAACTGCTTACTTAATACAATAGTGATTGGTGCAGCCAAAACCGAGTTATTAATGATTAAAAAATCGGTTCTGTAGGCTCGCACATGCTCAGTTGAGGGCAAAAAACACAGCTCAGTTCTGCAGGGTCACACATGCTCAGTTGAGGACAAAAACCAGTTCGGTTCTGCAGGCTTGCAGATGCTCAGTTGAGGGTAAAAAACACAGCTCAGTTCTGCAGGCTTACACATGCTCAGTTGAGCAGCTGCTGACCTGAAAGGTACGTGACTCTACTTTTAAAAATCACGCAACTTTATGAGAAGGCAGCTCCAACATAAGGACTTTAATTTAAGCTCTAGTCAGTTTCATGTCAGTTACACAGTGCCCCGCTTCCCCGGCTCCTGGAGAGGGCAGAGGAGCGGGGCCAGGAAGCAGGGCGCTGTGTAACTGACATGAAACTGACTGGAGTGTAAAGTGTGTGTGACGGAGCTGGTTTCTGAAAGATACGCGATTTTTAATAGTAGGGTTTAAAATCTACTTTTTAAAAACTCACGTATCTTTCAGAAGCCAGGTATCTTTCACGTATCTTTCGGAATCACGTATCTTTCAAAAGAAAGGTGGTTCTTTGCAGAAAAGCTGCCCAAGTTTTTGCAAGAGGAGAACATGATCTTTTCTTAGGGCACTCTTTCTTTCCAGGGTGCGCACAGTTGGTAGGAGGGAAGCGGAGGGGGGATCGCACACCTGGCCTGGGGGGTGGGACCATCTCTTCCTCTCAGACACTGGAGCAAGTGGGAATAATGTAGCGACAGCAGCAGCAGCCCCCAGAAGGTAGGAATCGGAATGCCCAGGCGAATTATGGATTGAGGGGGGGGGGGGGGGGGG
>QEPC01001360.1:4006066-4031216 GCA_003113815.1 Sphenodon punctatus
TGTCAAATATCCTGTAAACAGAATGGAATATCAAAATGTAACAGCTGGAAATGTATTTTCAGGTTAATGTCTTATACCCTTGGGACCCTTTATCCACTCTTTCCTAAAATTGGCAGAAATATTAAGCATATGGAGGGATGTAATATGCATAAGTTTCATGAACATTGGATGGAAGATAAAGAAGTTGTACCATGAATGTGTATGGAGCTTTTCTTAAAATCACAACGTTCAATTGCTTCTTAAATCGGTTTCCTTTATCTAATTGTTCTGAACTTTGGTACATTTAGTGCCCGCCATTGGAGGTACAATCTCCCTAAATTTCATCAAAAAGTAATAAGAATAAAAATGTTATAGCCAGAAATATGTTTTTTAGTTTTTTCCTTTTATTTCAAAAACCAAATGTCATTTTTAGTTCCCGATTGCACCAAACTAAAGACCAAACCGAGCCCGACCGAATCTAATACCGAATCTGAACTCAACATTCGACCCATACCACCGAACGGCCAAACATCCAAAACAACGAACCGAACGCAGCCAAACCGAACGGCCGAACCCGAACCGCGATCTGTTCGCCCATCCCTACTGAGAAGACATTGGTGATGTTGGTGGGTAGGGCTGAGGGTGTGGTGGCTCCCATCATCAGCAGGGTCTGCCCCCCCCGGCCACTCAGGTTCATAGTCTGGGGGTGCTCCTCGACCCGCAGCTCCACCTGGATTGTCCGGTGGAAGCTGTGGCAAGGGGAGCATTTCTCCAATTACATCTGGTGTGACAAATGCAGCCGTATGTCTCAGGCTTGGATCTGGCCACCATCATCCATGCTTTCATTACTTCTCGACTGGACTACTGTAACACGCTCTAGGTGGGGCTACCCTTGACGACAGTCTGGAGGTTGCAGCTGGTGCAGAATGCGGTGACTCGTCTCCTAACAGGCACGGGCCGCCGCGAGCACATTACACTTGTGCTCCATATCTGCACTGGCTGCCTATTGTCTTCCGGGCCCAATTCAAGGTGTTGGTTATTACCTATAAAGCCCTAAATGGCTTGGGTAATGCTTACCTGCGAGACCACCTCAGGCCCCAGGTCATTTTGTGGCCCTTGCGGTCAACCAGGAGTGCCCAACTTGAAGTCTTCCAGGTATTCCGGGTGGCGACGGTGGAGAAGGCATTCTCGGTAGCCACACCTCAGCTGTAGAGCTCCTCCCGTTGGAGGCCTGTTTGTCCCCAGACCTCCCCTCTTTCCATAGATGTTGTAAGACCTGGTTGTTGTGCTGGGCCTTCAGGGAGGGGGTGGGTACGGTGGGGGGAAGGGGTTTTATTTTGCCTTAGCTGTTGCTGAAATGTTATGATTTATATTTTATGTATTGTAGTATTTTAGACTGTTTTATTGTTGCTTTTATGTTGTGTGCCACTCTGAGCTGCCAGTGTGCAGGAAGATGCGGGATACAATTTTTGTATGTATGTATGTATGTATGTATAAATAAATAAATATACAGGCAGAGTGGGCGTGGCCAGGCTGCCTTTCCTCAGCCTTAAAGGGCCAGTATCCTGCCCACTCTGTCACAGGTGTTATCAAGTCTGTTCTCCCCACAGGCTGATCTTTCTCTAGGGGCTGGCTTTGCCACACCCCTGGGCATGCTCAGCCCTCTGGCTGACCCACGCAGCTCTCTTCTTAAAGAGGCAGCAGCCTCGCAGTACTGCGAGGCTGCTGTACTGCTACATTTTCCCCTTGCACCACCTATCCCCATTATTATAAAAAATTATGCTAATCTAAAAAATGGGAAATAATGAAAGAAAGATTCCTTTATGTATTAAAAAGATATTTACATAAAGGTCATATACAAATAGAATTCATTAGACAATTAGCAGCAGGATCCTCAATTTTGTTAGAACTCGTGTTAGCTCTTTGAGCTGGTCCAAGTCGCATGCAATTCAGTGGGACTTATGCTGGTGTTAAATGGTTTGGGGGGCACATTGTAAGTCAGTTCCTCTCTTTGAGGAACGTGGGCTTTCAACTAGTGTCTCTGGAGTTCTAAGACAGTGGCCAGTGGTTTGCCTGTATCAAGGCCCCTTCAGTATGAACAAGAAGGTGTGTGGATTAATGCTTGTGTCTTTGCCTCTGTCCTGTGCTATCCCTAAGCTCATCTATTTCCAGTTCTGCCTGCCTGCCTGCCTTGTTCCTGGCCCTCCTGTTTCCAGCCTGCTCCTGAGTCCTGAGTCTATTCCTGGTCTTGAGCCTGCACCTGGCTTCCAGACCTGACGATGCAGTCTACCCCCATTCCAGACCCCTGAACCTTCCAATGTAAGAGAGAGGGGGCATATGGTAGCAGAAATGAAAAGTATCCTGGCAGAGAACATATAAATCAATCCCACTAGAACTAAGTTGGCATAAGTTAGACTCACTAAAGACAGACCAAGTTTCATTGCCAGGCAAGTTTCACTATGAATCCTGAAGGAGGTTGCAGAAAGAGGTCGAAGAGCAATGAGGGATTTTAAATAACACTGTTTAAGGAGGGGGAACACTGGAGTGCAGATAAGCAAATATAGACCTCATATTTTTAAAAGCCGAGTGGGGTGAAGCCAGGGAATCCTAGACCAGCTTGACCTCAGATGTAGGCATGATCTTGAAGATATTAATAAGAGATGAGATCATTAGACAGTAGACAGAGTAAAGTGAGTAATAGACATATCTTCTTGGATTTCAAAATGGCATTGTACACAAAACTGCAAAGCAGACTAATATGCTAATGTTCTGCTATCAAGCACGACATAGATGGTTCTACTCTTGTATGGATAATAAAAGTGAAGCAATACTGAGGCCATATTATTCTCCGTAATAGCTTAAGGTGGAGCCAAAATCATTTGACAATATTGGTTACAGTTTCATTTTATAGGCCACTGCTATTTTAGACAGCTGCCCTCTTTTTGAGGACCTACTGCATAAGGGCAAATTTTGCTCTCACTTGCAGAAGAGAAGTCAGAGGAGCAGCTCCTGAGTTACACTGAGATAACTAGAATAGAATCTGGGCCACAGAGCTGAGAAATTGCTGACCTTGGTTTACTTGGCATGTTGTATCAAGCTGCTACCATTCCCCAGGTTTCCTTTTGGTGTGACTGCTTTGATGATGTGGCTTTGTGATGCTCTAGTTTTCTAATTCCATCCTCGTTATCCTTCGGATGCAACTGGGAATGGTTGATAGTAAGCACTTGTGGTTAACACAATGGGTGTGCCACTCCATGGCCGCCCCTAGCAGGGTCAGGTCGGGGATGGACTAAACGTTTCCCTGGCCTGACCAGGGAGGAGGGTTGGGAATGATGTGCGGCTGGATGGCTGGCCCCGCTCTCATGCTGCAGCTGGTACCCTGCCCTCACCATGACAGGCTGCCATGACTGGAGGCCACAACAACCCCCCATGCCAGGACTGAGTTGGTGCGGAAACAGATGCTCCCACCTGGTTCAGCCTGTTCTGTTCTGCCTGGGCGGTGCTCAGGCCAAGACTGTGAGCCTGGTTCCTTCAGGGCACATGTTTCCAGGCCAGTCACCTACCCCACCAAGGTTTGTACCAGGCCCACATCTGGCAGCCTGGAAACAGACGCGTGGGTGAGGCGCTGGCCCAGGTGGGCCAAAGCGGTCAAACCGGGCCAGAGTCATGTCTATTAAGACTCTGTGTTTTTTTCGGAGGGCAGCATGTGTGAAAGGCTGGGGACTTAGCCACACTGCTGGAAAGGCAAACTCCACTGACTTTGATAGTGTCAAATTTACACTGGTGTAAATAAGTGGAGAAAGTTGCCTACCTTTTCTAGCTCAAGATATTATTCTGGCCATGCTAAGAATCTGATTTGGCTTCCATTTAAAATGGTGTAATTACAGGGTAACTACACTGAAGACAAAGAGTTATCTAAGAGCTAATTCTAGCTGTAGGAGTGTAGGTGACACACTGGGCCAAACTGCCTGTTGGTGTAAAATAAATCAGTGTAGCTGCATCAGTTAATTCCAGCATAAAATTTGGGCCACTTGACTCCAAGACTGCATTTGGACTTATTCAGTAACAGAAAATGATTCAGTAATAAGTTATTCAGCAACAAGAAGTCCCCATTTCCTTTCATACATGGCCCTAGTATCTTCTGGAATGTTAAGAAACCCTGTCAATACTGCTAATTCAGCCAAATATCGATGATGGCTACATCAGCAGTGCAGAGCACCAGTGCTTCTTAAAGGGCAGAGATCAAATTGTGCAGTAAAATTGTTCTTGATTGTCACTTCAAGCTGCTGAATTGATTTCATTATCAAGTGTGGGTTCTACAGCTTACTGTAACCAGAGAGAGAGTGAAAGAGAGTGATTGGAAGAAGATGTAGTTGAATTCCAAGGTCTTGCCATCGGATTATAATATTATATATGTTGAACTGTAAATTCAATAAAGAACTGTAGAAAAAATGGCTATTACAATAGAAGCAATTAGGTCAAACTATCTTTCTTTCCAAACCATAAAACTCATAGAAATTATGGGGAATCTTCTCGTTGCAATTCTTAAACCCAGCAAGAGGTTTAAGAATTTAAATCCAGAAAAATCAAGATAGACATGAGCCACTGGGTTAAACTTGATGCTTCTGAGAGCAGAGTTTGGGCTAGTGTCTGTCATTGCCAGTGATAAATGCGAACACTCACTGCTATTGATACATGCAAGCATTCGCTGCTATTTTGATTCAGTATGTAATGAAGTTAGGGACTATTTTAGGCACCCAATCCTCAGAAGCCTTAACTCACAAACTAAGGACACTGGAGACTAGGGGTGTGGCCAAAGTGAATCATGCCCACAATTCCCAAGAAACCTGCTGAGAGGTGCAGAGCAATGGATATAGACATGTATCCCCTTTCCTTGGTAGACAGATGTGCATGGCATCACATCAAGGCCAAGTGGACATAACTAGCAAAACTACCTGGAAACCATCTGTAGTGGAGTCTTCTTTGAATTAAGTCTCTGTACTGAGTTACAGGGTAGGGAGGTGAAGAACAGGTCTGGAATAGGCAAAAGGTTAGGCACGTAAATAAAGCATATAAGAGCTTCAACTAGCAAGGGAAGTCAGAAACAATAAGCAGTTTTGTTGTGTTACAAACAAGAAAAAGACTAAGGAAGATGTGGGTCTACTGCTCATTAGTGGTGTTAACAGCGAATGCTTTAGTCTTTTCAAAGAAAGTAAGCTATTACCAAAATTTAATAAAGGCAACATGAACGGGGGGAGGGGGGCAAGTCAGGATAACTAACAAGGCTATCTGGCTACCCTGAATAATTTTCAAAAGGTGAAGGCCTGATGAACTTCATCCTAGGATCCTGAAGGAATTATTCAAAGAAATCTCAGAACCACTAACAATTATCTTTGCAAACTTGTGAAGAACAGGTAAGGCCCCAGATGACTGGAGAAGCACAAAGAAAAGGGGGAAAGGAACGCCCAAGAAATAATAGGCCAATTACCCTGACTTCAGTACCTGGGTGGGAAGGTTTGGAACAAATCATAAGACAATCCCTTTGTGAGCACACGGAGGAAAAGGAAGCAATTACTAGCAACCCTCATGGATTTATTAAGAACACGACAGGCCAGATCAATCTAGTTTCCTTCTTTGAAAAGGTAACTGGCTTAGCAGACAAAGGAAATACACAAGACATATATCTTGACTTCAGTAAGGCTTTTGAAATAGTTTTGCATGATATTATCATAAGATAGCTGGAGAAATGTGGTCTGGAAGGAATTACTATTAGGTGGCTGCGCAATTGGCTGAAAAGCTGCACTGAAAGAGTAGTAATTCATAGGCGGGTATTGAACTGAGGGATGGTATCAAGAGGAGTCTTGGGGGGGGGGGTGTCTGTCCTGGGTCCAGTTCACTCCAACATTATCATTAATTATTTGGCACAGAAAGCGGAGAGTACACTTATCAAATTTGCAAGTAACACAAAACTTGGAGGGGTGACAAACACATTGAAAGTTAGGATTAGAATTTAGATAAATCAGAGACCTGGGATAGAAGAAACAAAATGAAATTTAACAAAGAAAAATATAAAGCATTACACATAAAGATGAAAAACCATAAAATGGGGGACAACTGGCTAGGCAATAATACTGCAGAGAAATAGCTGGAGCTTAGGTTGGATCATAAATAGCTCATGGGTCATCTAGTCCAATCGCCTTCTTGAAGGCATGGCCTGGCAGTTGCAGGAGCATCTGGATCGTATCAGTTTTCTTGATCCTTCGCAGTCAGGGTTTCGTCCGGAATATGGCACCAAGACTGTGCTTGTGGCATTGGTTGACGAGCTTCACTGAGAATTAGACCAGGGCCATTTGGCCCTGCTGATTCTATTAGATCTGTCATTCTATTAGATCTGTCATCCTGCTGTCATTCTCATCGTAACCAAGCCAAGTACGTGCACTTGAGACATCGCATCTTCATGAATGTTAGACCCCTTGTCTCTCCCTCTGTTCCCCTTCCTATGTCTCTCCCCCAGCTCCTGTCTCTCAGATTGTAAGCCCTAGGGGCAGGGACCATGTCTATTTTATTACTTTGTAAAGTGCCAGGTTCACTGCTGGCGCTATATAAATGTTTGTTAATAATAATAATAATAATAATCTGTCAACGGCATTGGATACCGTTGATCATGAGATGTTGGTGCCATGCCTGCAGGATGGTGCAGGCGTGGGTTGTACGGTTCTTGACTGGTTCTGCTCCTTCCTGGCCAGAAGAACTCAGCCAGTGGTTATTTTTCATCACACTGAGACCTCGTGTGGAGTCCCGCAGGGTTTTGTTTTGTCCCCTCTCCTGTTCAACGTGTATATGCAGCCGCTTGGCGAGGTGGTCAGGAGGTTTGGCGTGTGGTGTCAATATGCTGATGACACCCAGCTCTAACTCTCTTTTTCATCAGACCCGGGCCCGGCAGTCTCAGTGCTTAACGGGTGCCTTGAAGCTGTACTGGATGAGGGCAAACCAACTGAAGCTGAATCCCGACAAGACAGAGGTGATGTTGGCGGGTAAGGCAGCGGGGGTAACAGCCCCCATCATTGATGGGGTCTGCCCACCGCTGGTTCTCCAGGTACGGAAATCTGGGGGTGCTCCTTGACTCACAACTTCGCTTGGATGCTCAGGTGGAGGCTGTGGCAAGGAGTGCCTTCTGCCAATTACATCTGGTGTGTCGGCTTCGGCTATATGTTTCGAACTGTGACCTGGCCACCATCATCCATGCCTTCATCACCTCTAGGCTTGACTACTGTAACGCGCTCTACATGGGGTTACCTTTGGTGACGGTACGGAGACTGCAGCTGATGCAGAACGCGGCGGCCCATCTCCTGGTGGACATATTGCAGGAACATATTACACCGGCTCTTCGATCTCTGCATTAGCTTCCTCTAGTCTTCCAGGCCCGATTCAAGGTGTTGGTGCTTACTTATAAAGCCCTAAATGGCCTTGGCCCAACCTATTTGCAGGGCCGCCTCACCCCCCGGCTTCTGGATTGACCCCTGCAGTCATCAGGGGGTACTCTCCTAGAGGTCCCCTGAGACTGCCAGGGGATCACAATGGAGAGGGCCTTCTCAGTGGCCGCCCCATGGCTGTGGAACTCCCTGCCAGTGGAGGCCCATTTGACCCCGGATCTCCCCTCATTTCCACGCTGTTGCAAGACGTGGCTGTTTCACCTGGCTTTTTCGGGGGGAGGATGGGTAAGGTGGGGGAAATGGGTTAGGGTGGTGGGTGGTTGGGGCTTTTTTATATCTCCCTTTGTTGTCTATTTTAAAAGTTGTTTAAATGTTAATGTTTTATATTGTGCACTGCCCAGAACTGCCTGTGGCAGGATGGGCAGGTTACAAATGCCTAAAATAAATAAATAAATAAATAAAATACTAAAGCTCCAGTGGGTAGCACATTTGCTACCCTGATGGGTTACCTCCCCCCACCCATTGGGTGCCTGGATCCCTGAAAAATGCAGGTCTTTCCAGAATGCCCTGGGAAGCTGATCTTGGCTCCTGCCCGCAGCTGTGTGCTTCCCAGCCTGACTCACCTACCCGGCCATTGCTCCTGCTACTCTTCCTTGACCATTGCTCAGTTGTCGTTGAATTCTCCCCATTTGGCTTTTCTGAGTGGAGGTGAGACTGGGAGGGGGGGAACTGAGGAGACTTCTTCCTGCAGTGTCCCATAGTCCCCATAGTAGGGGTGTGTGAGGGTTACGTGTGTAATGCCTTCAGTCAGACTGAAGGCAGTGTGCTTACCCCACTATGGGGGCTGTGGCACACTGTCCAGCCTGAAGCTGGAGCTTGGCATGCCAGGAGAGACCTCCTCACTCCCCCACCTCCCACTCAGAAAAGCTGAGCAGGAAGAACTCAGATCAGCTGAGCAACAGCTGGAAGAAGCAGCAGTGGCAGCGGCCGGGTGAATCAGCCCATCGGGTTGCGTTCAGGCACCAATCCTGAGTCAGGCACCCCAGATTCGATGGGATGTCCATTTTTGTGGGTGCCCAGTTGCACCTGTACATGACACCCTCTACCTGTAGCATTGCAGACAGATGTTTGTCCAGACAGCTTTTGAAAACATCCAAGGAAGGAGATTCCACAACCTCTCTTGCCAATCTATTCAGTTGCTCAATGGTTCTTACAGGTAGGAAGTTTTTCCTAATATTTAATGTTGCTACAATTTTAGCCCATTCCATCTTGTTATATATCCTGTGACAGTGGAAAACAAATGGGGGTCAATGGTTGCCATAATATGCATGTTATGAGCTGCTGCACGCTCCAACTTAACATTATCTGCCCTGGAGAAGTTTTCAAAATACTTGCAGAATGGTGGCTGGCCGTGGTAGCCCACTTGTTCTCACTTATTAATGCCAATTTAACAATTCCTGAGACATGAAAATCTAGTATCATAGTGCCCATTTATAAGGGGGATAGGAGTCAGCTGGGAAACTATAGACCTATTAGTCTATTATGTATCATCTCAAAAATGTATACTAGACTTTTATTGTCCCGGCTGCAATCTTGGCTGGTAGAGAACAATATACTGGAGGAGGAACAGGCAGGCTTTAGAGAAAAAAGGTCAACCACCAGCCAGTCTTTTGTATTGCAACATATTGTTGATAAACACAGGCGGCATAATAGGAAGGTGTATGCTGCATTTATCGATCTTTCAGCAGCTTTTGATTCTATCTGTAGAATAATATTGTGGCAAAAATCAGAACATTTACAGATGGACAAACGCCTATTGGCCTTGATTAAAGCCTTGTATTCGGAGACAACTCTAAGGATTAGAGTACACCCAACTGGTTTGCTTTCGGAGTCAATTCCAACTGGACGTGGTGTCAGACAAGGTTGTTTGCTGGCTCCAGCGCTGTATGATATCTATGCTAATGCATTGATACAGGGACACAGAGAGACTGGGGCTTATCATCCTCCGAGGATTAGTGACAGTTTTATGTTAATGTATATGGATGATATGGTCCTGTTGGCACTTAGTAGATGAGGCCTGGAAAGATCTTTAATGGATTTTGAACAAAGAAAACTCGCCATAAACTATGATAAAACCAAAATTGTAGTTTTCACTAAACGATATGTACAATAAGCCTGGTTTATAAAGGGACATAGAATCGAACAAGTGCGAAGGTACCATTATCTGGCCATTACTTTATCTGATAATAACTCGTGGTCAAATCATATTCCTGGGGCGAAACAGAAGGCAAAAACAGAATCACTAGCTATGCAACACTTTTACTATTGGTATGAGCAGTGAGACGGATAGAAAATGCAAAGCTTCTAGCAGGTATGCTATATGGTGCCCCGATTTGGGGGATCGATCAACAGGCATCCAAATAGCTTGAATCAGTCCTTAATGCCCTATGGAGGCGGGTCTTGGCATTACCTCCCTCAGTCAGTTCTGCATTGTTAAATCTGGAAATGGGAAATCATTCGATAGATGCTCCTATAGTAATCAGAAAGTTAACATTCTGGGCAAAATTGAGAGAGGCATCAAACCTATCTTTGATGGCCCAGGTTTGGTTTGAAAAACAGCAAGATAGAATATGGGGGAGGGATCGTTGGTGGGTGGATGTGGAAAGATGTCTGTTATTGTTGGGTTTTTCAGAAGAATTTTTTAGGGATAAACCAAGCAAAGTGGTAATCAAGATGCTTAAACAAAGGGTTTGGGATATCGACAGACAAAAGTTAAGGGCAGAGTCGGCTAATTCCCATGTCTCCCCCTATTATAAATACTTGATCCCCAGTAGAGGTGGGGTTGCATACATTGAGTCTTTAGCCGATCCCATGCTTAGGAAGGCCATGGCAAGCCTACGTTTTCAAACAGTTCAAATAGTTGAAGTAGAGGCTAGATATAAAAGGGTTCCGCTACAAGAGCGCATCTGCCTATGTGGGCAAGAGGTGGAAGAGTTGGGGCACTATCTTTTGAAATGCCCTTTGTATAAGGAGCCACATTACCTCCTACAGAAAACTATTGGTTGGGACTCTTCTTTTTCAAGTATCCAACAGATAATGTATTTATTGGGTGATAAGGTCTCTGCATGATCGAAATCAGTGCCTATTTTTGCCTGCAGAATTGCAAAAATTCGCAGGAGCTTAGAGAAGGTTAATGATGGTTGTGGAGGTGAGGGATCATCAGAAACTATCATACCAGATTAAATGCCCTGAAGTCCATTTCCTGGTACTCTCCCCCTGTAAATGTTTTAAAACAGCATAGTTGTATATGTTATTTGTTTGTGAATTGAGGAAATGGTGTAGATATGTGGGTTTGGGGATTGTTTTACTTATTGGTTGAAGGATTATATTTACTTGGTATGGTTACCGGTTTTATGGATGGATGGATGATTTATTAAATTGTGTATTGTATATATATATATTGTGAAGACCATGTGGTCAACAATAAATTTCTTTCTTCTATTAAAAAACAAGCAAAACGTCTGAAATGGAGGATTAAGCTGCAAGCAGGAGCGTTGCTATAATAGGTGCACCAGGTGCAGCTGCACCAGAGCCCACAAGCTTAGGGGGGGGTCCCTTGCATGCAGAGTTCATATGCACACATATGCTTTCAAACACCCAGATTCCTAGATTTAGCAAAGCATTATATTCTGGCTTAACACATCATTTTTAGGTGTGACAAAGACCTGTGAGATTTCAGTTAAATATGCAAATTACCTGCTTGTATAAATGCTTCTCCTGTGAGGTGTTGGAAAAAACTCCCAGATTAGTAAAACCTTGATATGCAAGGTTTTACTAATCTGCATTTTAAATCCCATGAGTCTTCCCAGCTGCCCTGACAAACAGCTGAAGGGGGAGGGGGCCAGAGCATTGTGGGCTCTCTCCAGCTGCCCTGACAAACAGCTGATGGGGGGACTGGGGCAGCATGTGTTCTTTCCAAACAGCTGATGGGGGGACTGGGGCAGCGTGTGCTCTTTCTCCAGCTGCCCCGACAAACAGCTGATGGGGGGACTGGGGCAGCGTGTGCTCTTTCTCCAGCTTCCTCAACAAACAGCTGATGGGGGGACTGGGGCAGCATGCTCTTTCTCCAGCTGATGAGGGGAGGGGGGCAGCATGCGCTCTCCCCACCTGCCCCAACAAACATGTCAAGGCAGCTGGGGAGAGTGTGTGCGCTGCACTGGGCCCCTGCCCCCATCAACTGTTTTTCAGGGCAGCTAGGGAGAGCGTGCACTGCTCCTGGGCCCCCCTCTCTCCATCAGCTGTTTGTCGGGGCAGCCAGGGAGAGTGCAACACCCTCCGGCCCCCATCCCCTCCATCATTGTTACGTGAACGGGCTTCTAGTTTAAAAGCACACCTATACATTGCATACCTGGGGGGATCGTGGGAGGGTTTTTTAATGTAAATTACCACCACCACCACCACTCATCTACAAACGTCCATGTCTCAGCCACTTGCACTTCCCTTTTTGATAGCAATATGGATAGCTCATTCATACAATATTCTATCAGTATAAAAAAAATGTTAACATGGAACATAGCCCATTCTGGCGTCCCCTGTGGGTGGGGATGGTGTATGAAGTGAGGAAATTTTTTGACAGAAGTTGAGGGCGTGAGGGGGGGAGACAGGGGGAGTGGGTTCATGTGCACTCAGTGGAGTGCACATGCATTTCTAATGGGTGGGGGAGGGTTTAGATAGCAGCGGATGGGTGTGCGCTTGGTGTGCACCCCCATCCACCTGTCGGCCACCCATGCCCCTGCATGGAGTAAATCAGGTTTTTCACAGTTGCTCCATGCAGGAAGGTGGGTGGAGGTGTGTGGGTCACAAGAGTGTGCGTCCACCCACCACCACTTTTAAATGGGCGGTGCCACACGTGTCCACTGGGTGGACAGGTTGGGATTGTGCATCAAGCTCACCAGTTTCAGGACTGATCGGCACCCACAATAAACACACATATATCTTTCAAAATGCTGTTGTTTTAAATTATTGCCGATGAAGCCATTAACAAATGTCAGCGCTCACAAAATCAAGACATACTAATAATATCCACCAAATGAGGAGACAACACAAATATAAAAATATTAGCTAATTCTTGTCTATGCCGATTCATCATTTCCTGTTTGCCACTGTTTTAAGATTAACTTCTAATTGAAATTAAACTATAAAAAATAAACAAACATTTATTGTTTACAGTATCTTTGAAAATAACATTAAATGATATTTAATATTCTTGGTCATCATTTATCATAAACTACAAATAACATGAATGACATATCATGAATAAACCTAAAAAAAGAAAATAACCTGGTAGAGGAGAAAACTACAATGGAGGAAGAGATAAAAGGGGGGAAGGGTGGGGTGGAAAGGGAAGACCAGAGTAAGAGCCAAATAAAGAATTCTATTCAATAACTTCTAAGAAGTCTCCCCATATGCTTGAGAACATATTCTGGGTGTTTGTGTGTGGAATACAATTCTCTCGTTGGTGGCCAACTCCTTCATGTTTACACACCAGTCTTCTATTGTTGGATGTTTTGTTTGTTTGTTTGTTTGTTTTCCCCATTTCTGGAGGACCAACTTATTTAACCATACTTTAAAAAAAAAAAAAAAAAATCAATATCCATTTTTAATCTCATATATTTAAAATTACATGATGTACTTGTAATGTGCAACATGATTTTGTCAGGTAGGAAAAAAAGTTGATTCTGTGGTTAACGTCAAATCCAGAATGAGCAAAGATAGCTACAGTCTCAAAATGTGTGAGCTAAATTAGCTCCTTCCGAGTCACTTCACCAGAATTGATCTGATTTGGTGGCACCTATTTTGAACAGCAGAAGGATTTTGTCACTTCCTATCTCCCAGTGGCCTTTGAGAAGTGGCCAGAGCGCCTTGGAGCAGGGTATCTCTCCTCTACTTTGTGTTCCTTCTAGAACATTGCACAAGATCGCTCGGATTCAGAGCGACTTTGCAGCCGGATTAGGGGCAGTAGGTAGAGAGCACGAGGTGATGGAGGCCCTGCCTGGTCCATCTTTGTGAAGGGAGTTTCAGGAAGTGATGCCGCCCGATGCGGCGGATGTCTTGGGGTCTGTGAGGGCCACTTGTTGTGAACTTGATCCATGCCTGTCCTGGCTGGTGAAAGCCTCCAGGGAGACGTTGGGGACGGTGCTGGCGAGGGTAGTGAATGCGTCCTTACAGCAGGGGAGGTTGTCGCCCAGTCTCAAGGAGGCTGTGGTGCACCGCCTGCTGAAGAAACCATAATTGGATGTGGACGCCCTCGCCAGTTACCGACCTGTCTCTAACCTTCCCTTTTTAGGGAAGGTTATTGAGCGGGCGGTGGCACTCCAGCTCCAGGCGCATCTCAACAACATCAGTTTCCCAAACCCGTTTCAATCTGGGTTCTGCCCCGGCCATGGCACCAAGATGGCATTGGTGGCCTTGGTCGATGATCTCCGCTGGGAGATGGATGCAGGATGTTCAACATTTCTCATCCTGCTAGATCTCTCAGCCGCTTTTGACACCGTGGACCATGGGCTGCTGTTGAGACGGCTGCGTGACCTGGGGGGACTGGATGGGACTGTTCTTGAATGGTTCCGTTCATTCCTCTTGGGGAGAAGCCAGCGGGTGGTGCTGGGGGAGGAGACATCTTGCCCCCGCGCCTTATCATGCGGCGTTCCGCAGGGCTCTATTCTGTCTCCATTATTGTTTAATGTTTATATGCAGCCCCTGGGGGAGGTTGTGACGGGGTTCGCGGTGCGTTGTCACCAATATGCTGATGATACTCAACTGTACCTCTCTTTTTCAACGGACCCAGACCCTGCTATTTCGGTGCTATCCCAGTGTCTGGAGGTTGTGGCAGAATGGATGTGACAGATAGGGCTGATGCGGCAGCAGCTTTTACCGCGCCGCGATTCCATTCCACCATTTCGGAATTGCCCACGCCACACCGTGACTTTTCTGCAGATATTCCGCTAATTCCGCCGGAATTCTGCAAATCGCGGAATTGCGGAAAAATTGCGGAAAAATTGTGGAAATTGCGGAAAGCCGCTGTTCCGCTATTTTGTGGTGCTGGCGGAATTGCGGAAATAGTGAAAATGTCATGTTTCCACGATTCCACTAAGTTGCGGAATTAAATAAGCAGAACCGCGGAACCAAACCGCGGAATGAAAGCCTCTGCCATGCCGATCCACTAATTGTGGAAACACTGTTTCCGCCGGAATTAGCTACCGCTGTGATATTCCGCTACAGCCCTAGTGGCAGAGCAGACTGAAACACCCCAATAAGACAGAGGTGATGGTGGTGGAGAGAGTGAGGGAGGTGTTGGCCACCCTTATTGGGGAGATTCGTCCTCCTATAGCTCAACAGCTCCGGAGTCTGGGGGTGGTGCTGGATGTGAATCTCCACCTAGAACGGCAGGTGGAGGCAGTTGCTAAGGCTGCCTTTCGCCAGTTGTATCTGGTGCAAAGGCTGCATCCGTTTGTCTCCGGTCCAGACCTGGCCTCCCTCGTCCATGCCTTCGTCACCTCAAGGCTGGACTACTGCAACGGGCTCTACATGGGGCTTCCCTTGTGCCTGGTTCGGAGGCTGCAGCTAGTGCAGAATGCGGCGGCCCGTCTCCTTTCGGGGATGGGTTGCCGGGAGAACATAACACCAGTGCTCCAGGCTCTGCGCTGGCTGCCAATAGCGTGCCGAGCCAGATTCAAGGTGCTGGTATTGGTTTATAAAGCTCTTCACGGTCTCGGCCCCTCAAACCTCAGGGACTGCCGCACCCTCCGCACCCCGGTCTGCCGGAGGTGCCTTCTTGGAGGTCCCCCGCGTTAAGCGGGGGGCCACAATGAAGAGGGCATTCTCGGTGGCCGGGCCGCATTTCTGGAACTCCCTACTGGAGGAGGCCCACCTGGCCCCAAGCCTGTTGGTGAAGATGCAAGACCTGGCTATTTGCCCGGGCCTTTGGGGAGGGGGATGGGTAGTTGATTTTTATCTCCCCCATCCTAAATGGTTTTATATCCCAGGCCCTGTTTATTTTATGTTTTAAAATATTTTTTGAATGGTATTTTATGTGTTTTAGACTGTTTTATATTGTTGTTTTATGACTGGAAGTTGCCCCGAGCTGTGTTCAGGAGGGGTGGGTAAAAATACAATAAATAAATAAATAAATACTAGGGATGTGCAAACAGAACCGAGTTCGGAAATTCGGTTCGGTTTGAAAATCGAGTTTGGTTGAAAGTTCGGTTCAGTCAACCGAACTATTCAAGTTTGGTCGAATTCCGAACCGAGTTCGTACATTCAAAACCGGGTTTTTTTGGCCTTCTGAACTGGTTCGAATTTGACCGAACAGTTCGGTCGAATTCGAGTTCGGTTCAAAAGTTCGGTTCAGTTGACCGAACTATTTGAGTTCAGTCCGAACTCCGAACTTCTGAACCGTGTTCGCACATCCCCGTTGCCTACGGTGATACCAGTACAGCATTCTGTGCCCTTAGCATTATAATATACTTCAGGGAGATAGTGAGGGGAAGAGAAAAGTTAAATGTGGCGGGGATCAGCAATTGTGTGGATGCAGTCAGTGCCACTGAATCCACATAGGTCAAGGAACAAGTGGTGTATTTGCAAAGGGGAAGGGTGCTGTGTGGATGAGCCTTAAGTGTACAGTGTATTTTCATAAGCCCACATGAGGATTTTGATGAACAAAGCAGATTTAAACAGGGCGAGAATCTGCACAATCAGCATTGTATGACTAATCAAGCATCTTTCAAAAATAAGGTGGAAAGTAGGGAGGAGGAATTACCAACTAGCACACAAATTTCATGATAAAATGAATACATGTTGAACATCTTCACATAACATAAATCTATGATAAACTATATACTGTAAAATTAAACAAACAAAAAATTATGGATACATCTAATTATCCTTGTTAACTATCTGCTAAATTATTTGAAGTGGGTGTGAGATTGGGAGTTTGGATTAGAATATGGAAGACCCCCTACATTATAAGGCATAGAAAGAAACAAAACCATTTAGCTTGCTCACAATAAAGATCATAGTTTGGCTGGATCTCTTACTTTCTGGGTTCACAGACCAGGTCATATGTGGGCTGCAGAATCAGGCTCAGGAACAGTCTTGGAATAGACTCAGGTACAGGTAAGGAACAGACAAGGGTCAGGTTCAGGAAGAGAACGGGGAAGCAAGACATGGACAGACTCGGGCTAGGCATAGGTTAGAACATGAACAGACTCAGACAGGAACAAAAAGGAGCAACATTGGGTCTTAACAAACATCATGCTGGCCAGGTTCAGCGTGCTTTGGCCTGACTGGGTCAGCATGATGCCTGTATTCCCCAGGCCCGTAAGATGTGGGTCTTACGGAACAAACCTCGCCCGGAGTGCTGGCTGGGCCTGGACTGTGAGCCTGGATCAAAGTCAGCCCACAGTCCGGGACCAGCAGCTGCCCAGCTGGGCCAAATTGGGTGGAACCAAGCAGGAATATTTGGCATCCAGGAAAATCACACAGTCATGTTTGCCTGTAATAGTGGAGTGGGGGGGGGGGGGAAATGGGGTGATGGCGGCAGCACAGGGGTGTGACCGGGTAGCTGCTTGCTGCATGTTGTTCCCTGCTCCTGCTCCTGCTTCTGCTCCCCCTCCCGGGCTGGGGGAGGCCAAGGGAACATACATTTATTTATTTATTCATTCATTTCTACCTTGTTCCTCTTGCAATAGTGACATGGGGCAGCTTACAACTGTATAAATATAAAACAATTAATTCAAATAATATATATATATAAATATAAAAACCACATAAATTACATACATTAAACAATAAAATCTGACCTGTGCATAAATATCCCCTCCCCGCACCCCAACCCATAAGAACATAAGACAGGAACTGGGTCAGACTATACTGGATCACACCAATGGTCCGTCTAGCCCAGCATCCTGTCTCAGACAGTGGCCAATCACGGTGTCTTGGGAGAAACACCCAACAGGTCACAATGAGGGATCTATTCCCTGTTGTTTTCCCCCAGTTCCCATCATGTTCCTTGATCCTGTTTAGCTAATAGCTGCTAATGGACCTATCTTCCAGAAACTTGTCCAAACCTCTTTTAAACTCAGCTATAGTACTGGCCCTTACCACAGCCTCTGGCAGTAGATTCCACAACCCAATTATACGCTGAGTGAAAAAATATTTTCTTTTATTTGTTTTAAACTTGCCACCCATGAGTTTCATGGAGTGTCCCCTAGTTCTAGTACTAGCTGAGAGGGTAAATAACTGCTCCTTGTTTATTAGTTCCACACCACTCATGATTTTATAGACCTCTATCATATCTCCTCTCAGTCGTCTCTTCTCCAAACTGAAGAGCCCCAACCTACCAAGCCTCTCCTCATACGGGAGCCCTTCCATGCCCTTGATCATTTTTGTTGCCCTTCTCTGTACCTTTTCTAGTTCAGCTATGTCTTTTTTGAGATGGGGCGACCAGAACTGCACACAATATTCGAGGTGCGGTCGCACCATTGATTTGTATAGAGGCATTATGACATCCTCAGTTTTATTCTCTATCCCCTTCCGAATAATTCCTAACATTCTGTTTGCTTTTTTGACTGCTGCTGCGCACTGCGCTGTGGATTTCATTGTATTGTCCACAACCACCCCCAGATCCTTTTCCTGAGTGGTAACTCCTAGCTTAGTACCCAGCATTGTGTACGCATAGTTTGGATTATTTTTCCCTACGTGCATCACTTTGCACTTGTCCACATTAAATCTCATTTGCCATTTAGATGCCCAGGCACCCAGTGTCGTAAGATCCTGTTGCAGTTCCTCACAGTCTGCTCGTGTTTTAACTACCTTGAATAACTTGGTGTCGTCTGCAAATTTGATCACCTCACTCTTAACACCCTTTTCCAAATCATTAATGAATACATTAAACAGCACCGGTCCCAATACAGATCCCTGAGGCACACCACTTTTTACATCTCTCCATTGTGAAAACTGACCATTTAGTCCTACCCTTTGCTTTCTATCTTTTAACCAGTTTCTGATCCATAGTAAGACACTACCTCCTATCCCATGACTTTTTAATTTTCTCAAGAGTCTCTCATGAGGGACCTTATCAAATGCTTTCTGGAAATCCAGGTACACTATATCTACTGGGTCTCCCTTGTCCACATGCTTATTTACACCCTCAAAGAATTCCAACAGGTTAGTGAGGCATGACTTACCTTTACTAAATCCGTGTTGACTCTTCCCCATTAAGCCATGTTTGTCAACATGCCCTGTAATTCTGTCCTTAATGATGGTTTCCACCATTTTGCCCGGCACAGACGTCAAGCTTACTGGTCTGTAGTTTCCAGGATCGCCTCTGGATCCCTTTTTAAATATCGGGGTTACATTTGCCACCCTCCAGTCCTCGGGTACAGTGGCAGATTGTGGTGACAGGTTACAAATTACTAACAATAGGTCTGCGATTTCATATTTGACTTCCTTCAGAACTCTGGGGTGAATGCCATCTGGCCCTGGTGACTTGTTAGTATTCAGTTTGTCAATTTTCCCTAGAACATCCTCCAATGTCACATTGATTTGTAACAGCTCTTCCAATTCCTCACCCACAAAGCAAGAATCTGGCATCAGTACCTCCCCAAAATCCTCTGTAGTGAAGACCGATGCAAAGAACTCATTCACCCATCTAACCCAGCCCCCCCCCAACAAATGCCTGGAGGAAGACCCAGATCTTACAGTTATGTTGGAAGGCAAGAAGATCTGGGCTAGGCAGACCTCCACTGGGAGGGAATTCCAGAGCAATGGTGCAGCCGCCGAGAACACCCTCCTGTCCGTCCGAACTCAACGACAATGCAAGACTTCCAGGAGGGTGCCCCCGGACGGCTGCAGGAGCCGCCCAGTGGGTGACGTGATTACTCAAATAAGCAGGGCCTGGGCCATGAAGGGCTTTAAAGGTGAACACCAACACCTTGAATCAGGCCTGGAAGACAATAGGCAGCCAGTGCAGTGCTCGGAGCACATGTGTTATGTGCTCCCTGTGGCCTGTCCCAGTAAGGAGGCAGGCTGCCATATTGGAAAAGGGCCTGTGTGTGGCCATGAGTGGGTGCTCCATGGCTCCTGGGAGTGTGCATTTGGCCTCTCCACCTTCAGACAGGAGGTCAGATACATGTCTGCTGGGTGGCCATGTAGGGTAGCATCTCGTCTGAAAACACCCAATGACTCAAAGATCCTTCTCCCAAGTGGTCACACCCAGATTAGAACCTAGTGTCATGTGTGTATCGTCAAGATTAATTTTCCCTATGTGCATCACCTTGCACTTATCAACCATTGAATTTCATTTGCCATTTTAATGCCCATTCTGCTAGTCATGCAAGATCCCTCTGCAGTTCCTTAGTCTTCCTGGGTCTTAACTATCTTGAATAATTTGGTGTCATCTGTGAATTTAGCCACCTCATTCTTTACCCCTTTCATTAATGAATACGTTAAACAATACTGGTCCCGATACTGACCCTTGAGGCACCCCTCTATCTACCAATCTCCAACTTGAAAAATTACCATTTATTCCTACCCTTTATTTCCTATATTTTAACCAGCTACCAGTTCATGACTGGACTCTTCCTCTTATCCCATGGCTACTTAGTTTGCTCAAGAGTCTCTGGTGAGGGATCTGGTCAAATGCTTCTTGACAATCGAAATATACTATATCAACCAGACCACCCCTAGCCACATGCCTGTTGACATTCTCATAAAATTCCAATAGATTAGTGAGACATGACTTCCCTTTACTAAAGCCATTCTGTTTTTTAATCATCCTTTTAAATCATGTTTTAAATCATGTTTTTAATCATGCTGGATTCAAATCATGCTTCTCAATATGCCTAGTAATTATCTTTTTAACAATAGTCTCCACCAGTTTGCCTGGTACTGATATCAGGCTTACCAGTCTTTAGTTTCCAGGGTCACCTCTGGAGCCCTTCTAAAAAATTGGTGGTACAAACCAATTCTTCTGTCACAGAGGAGAATTTTAAAAATAAGTTACATGTTATTGACTGGGGTTCAGCAATTTCAAATTTGAGTTCCCTTGGATGAATACTATCTGGCCCGGGGGACTTGCTACTGTTTAAATTCTTGATATGAAATAAAACCTCTTCTGGCATGACACTAATTTCAGATAATTCCTCAGATTCATCACCAACAAAAAATAGTTCTGGTGTAGGTATCTCCCCAACATCCCTGGCAATAGAAACTGACACAAAAATTGTATTAGTTTCTCAGCAATGGCCTTGTCATCTTTGAGTGGCCCATTGATCAGCTAGCAGACAAACTGCCTGTCTAGTAGGTTTCCTGGCTCTGATGTACTGGGGGGAAAAATTGGTACTGGAGTTTGCATCCTTAGGAAGTTGTTCCTCAAATTCCCTCTTGGCCTGCCTTATCATGGTTTTTACACTTTCTCTGCCAATATCTGTGCTCATTCCTATTTACCTCATTTGAAATATCTTTCCACTTTTTGAAGGACATTTCCCCCCCCCCTCCAATATCCTCCTTAATGTTACCATTCAGTCATACAGGCATTTGTTTTGTTCCCTTCCTGCCATTTCTGATTTGTGGTATACATTTAATCTGGGCATCTAAGATAGTAGTTTTCAATAGTCTCCATGTCTCTTGCAGGTCTTTGACCCTGATGACTTCCCTTTTAGTTTCCCTTTAACTAACTTCCTCATCTTTGCATATTTCCACTTCTTGAAGTTAAACACCCTTGTGGCAGATTTATTAGGTAATCTCTCTCCTAATAGCATGCTAAACCTAATTATATTGTGAACACTATTATTAAGTGAGTTTGCCACCTTTACTCCTCCCACTAGCCTTCCTCATGCTTAAATATAACAATATTGCAGAATCCATGGGGTAAATCACATAGGCCTTGTAAATTCTTCAATCCTAATAATATAAGGTGGTACTCCTAAGTGCAGCTTCAGGACTCAGTGAATAGTACAATTCCTTTCTAGATTAGGGATGGGAAGATTAGAATCAGATTACTATGTTTTGTCCAATTTTGGATTAATCATGTCGGTCAGAGGCAATCCAATCCTACCAGTGGATATGATCCAAAAGGTTCGGTTTACAGGGTCTGTCAAAGCTCCTTGGAA
The DNA here is from genome assembly GCA_003113815.1 of Sphenodon punctatus. Taxonomy (NCBI): domain Eukaryota; kingdom Metazoa; phylum Chordata; class Lepidosauria; order Sphenodontia; family Sphenodontidae; genus Sphenodon; species Sphenodon punctatus. Next base: position 4,027,647 of record QEPC01001360.1, read on the forward strand.
CGGTGCTGACCTCACTTCAAGGAACTTTCAGCTTATTATGCGTGTGCCAAATTGCCCCCAGCTCTGCCTTCCCCGGACTCCTGCCTGGCCCAGGTGCTGGGCAGGAGTCATGGAGAGGCAGAGCTGGGGTATAGGGGCTGTGCAGGGGTGGGGAGGGGGAGTAATTGCCTCCCAAGATCCCTGCCCAGGCCTGGCCCAGCACCTGCTACAGCAGTGCTAGGGTGGGCAGCCAGGCAGGAGTCTGGAGAGGTATGTTCTGGGCAGGGGAGGAGAGGGTGTAATTAATTAACTTACCCTTTTTCCTAGCCTCCAGAGAGTCAGGTGACCTGCAGTGCTGGTCTTTCAATCTTCTGGGTTTACAAGTCCACAAGTAAGTTCCAGATGCATTCTTCTCTCTCCCTCATGCGCACACACACACTGCCCTGAGGCAGTTCCTAGATGCATTCTTCACACACACACTGCCCTGAGGCAGCCTAAGTAGCCACAGCTGTAGATGTGAGGGGCTGCCATGGAAACCAAGTGACCACAGCTGCCTGGACTAAAGCAGTTTATCAGGAGAACTTTTACACACACAAGTTCTGGGAGACACCCAGATGTTACAGGATCCAGATTTGTAAAACCACAGAGATCAAGGACTTCTTAAATCTGTGAGAACATGCAGAAGTTCAAAGAAGCAGATGTTTAAGATCTGGGTGAGCGATTTAGACACACAGAAAGTTCAGGATGTAACAGCAAACATGCAGGAGAAATGTGTGTGTAAAAACATCCATGGTCCTCTTAGACCAGAAATACTAGCGAAAATAACTGCATGTATAAAGGCCATTCCGCACCTGCAGGGTTATTTTCTCTAGTATTGGTCCACATGGGTGGCACTCAGGGAGTCAAACCAAATCTGAACTTGAACCAGAAACCATACCGAACCCTTTTTTCCCCCTGAACCAGAACAGAACCTGAACCATTATTTGAAAGTCTCTGTTGAACCTGAATCAGAACAGACCCACAAAAGAAAATTCAGGTTACCAGTTAATAATAAGGGTTTGACTTGGAAAAAAAACGGATGTAGTATACTCACAGGCTCCAGAACCAGAATGAATCAGAATGAGCACATAAAATCAATATCTGGGAGGATTTATACATTTTGGGTTTGTGGGCTTCTGTACTCTGCCCTCTTCAAGGGCTGGGAAGCATCAGGCAGGGATTGGAATGGAAGTCTGCTTCCTTAAGGCACAATCCACTGTATCAGACTGTAGAGATAAAAAGCCTGGTGGAGGAAGGAAGGGGGAGAGGAAGAAACTATTGCTGTGCATTGCAGTGTGTCTCCCCTATGCTGCAGTGCAGTCAGCCAGCCTCTGTAGGTGTTAAAGACTAAGACCGCTTCTACACCACTATTAAAATGTGTGTATTTTAAAATTTACATTTCTCTTGGGTCTTGTGTTTTGTTTTTTAAATTTTTTTTATTTTTAAACATAATTTTATTTTTTCCATAAACATTACACAAACTCAACAACAATAACTTACACTTTTGACTAAACTAACATTGTAACATGCTCCGTTGATGTGTTGTTGTTTTTGACCTCTATATCTTATAGTCCACCAAGTATGATCGATTTTCATCTGTGACTCTGTGTTCTTGTATGTGTTCTGTGCAAGAGAACCATCTTGTTGTAAATTTCTTTGATTTATTGTCTTGTGTTGCTGCAATCTTCTCCATAGAATACATGTACCAGAGTCTTTTTATCCATTCTGTCTCTGTTAGATTCTTCGCCGTTTTCCAGTTGCGTGCAATTTCCAGTGGCGTGCCCGCCATGGTCATAAGCGTACATGTTTCTTGATGCTGTCTCATCAGCGGTATGTCTGGATACTGTCCCAACAAAGCAGTTTCTGGCCGGAAGGGAATGATCAGACCTGTGGCCTTTGTCATATATGTCCATATTGTACCCCATAGCTGTTGTACCCTGGGGCAAGATCACCAAGAATGAAGGTAAGTGCCTCTCTCCCCACATCCCCTCCAGCACCGATCGAGGCCGTCGCCCTCTATTTTTAAAAAATGAATTGGTGTTAGGTAATATCTTAAAATCACCTTAATTTGGGTTTCTTTGATTTCTAGTGAGCTCGCACAATTGTGCATGTAATGTCCAATTTGTTCAATTTGATGCTTTTCTAGTTTTTTTCCCAATTCTCTTTCCCATTTTCCTATGTAATTGATTGGTTTATTTGCTTCGGCCTCGATTAGCGCCCCATATATTCTTGATATCAATCCCTTGTTGGCAGTATGACTAAATAAATTTTTTTCTAAAGTCATGGGGTTTCTAGTGTAGTCTTTTATTTTTATCCGTAAAACTGTTTTTTATTTGGAGGTATTGCAGTGTGTCTATTTTTGTTGTTGTTGTTCCTTGCAGATCTTGTTTTGTAATGAATTGGTTATCTTTGAATAATTGCTCTGCTCTGTGGATGTTGCATTTGTTTAGTGTTTTTCTTAGCTTCCTTGCTATATTGTCTTTCTATAGTGCCTGAGCGTTTATAGGTGTGTAGGGTGAAGCTTCTGGGAAGATTTTAAAATTTTTTTGTGTTAAATGCCACTGCTGCATGGTAGCATTTGCAAATGGGTGCTCTGTTATTTTTCACGTGTAGTTATCATTTCTTGTAGGTTTGGATTACCTAATAGATGTTTTTCTATTTCCACCCATGTGGTGTTTTTCGTACCAGTATCTAAGTGTTCTCAATGCGGCTGCTCTAAGGTAAGTTTTTATGTCTGGCATATTAACGCCTCCCTTGTCTTTTTTCCTGATTAATGTTTGCTTGTTTATTCTATGTTTTTTACCCTTCCACACTGCATCAAGCATTGCTTGTTCACATTGTTTTATAAATTTGGTTGGGATGTGTATGGGGAGGGGCATAGCCTTGTATAAGATCTTAGGCAGTGCTATCATTTTGAATAGGTTGATATTTCCTAACCAGGAAGTTTTGAATCTTTGCCACGTTGAGATTTCATTACATATTTGGTTTAAGATGGGGGGAAAGTTTGCTTTATATAATTTTGTATGATCTTTTGAGATGTTTACCCCTAGGTATTTAAACTGAGATTCAGCTACCTCAAAAGGTATACGCTCCGAGATGGCTTGGGTTTCCTGCTTGTTTTTGGTAAGTATAAGGGCGTGTGATTTTTGTGGGTAAATTTTATATCCTGAAATCTTACTAAACTGATTTATTAGAGTAAGGATTTTTGGTATTGTCGTATGTGGGTTGGTGATATAAATCAGCATGTCATCTGCGAATAGAGATAATTTGTGGTGTGTCTTATCTATCTGTATGCCCGCAATATCTGGTTCTTGCCTGATAGCGCAGGCCAGAAGTTCTAAGGTGATGTTGAATAGAAGGGGGGAAAGCGGGCATCCCTGTCTAGTTCCTCTTGTCAAGGGGAATGAATCTGATAGTTCTCCATTGATTAATATTTGTGATTTGGGTTTTAAGTTGATGGCTTTAATTGCTCTTGAGAAATTGCCTTTGATTCCCATGTGTTCTAATATTTTATATAGACATACTGGTTCCGCCCTGTCAAAGGCCTTCTCC
>QEPC01001360.1:4050373-4062584 GCA_003113815.1 Sphenodon punctatus
CCCCCCCCATGCCTGGAACTCCCTCCCTGCCCACATTTGCCTCACCCCCTCCCTTTGTACCTTCATATCCCTCCTCAACACCCACGTCTTCAGTTCTGCCCTCCCCGACGCCTTGCTCCCCTCACCTAACTCCTGCTGATACCTTCCATCCGGTACAATCGGTTACCTGAGGTCTGTGTACTCGTATCCTCACCACATGGACCAACCTTTGCACATGGGACTTTGCATCTTTGTGAATTTTACACTCCTTGACTCTCCCTCTGTTCCCAATCCTTCGTCTCCCCCCCCCCGTCTTTCAGATTGCAAGCCATAGGGCAGGGACCGTGTCTATTCAATTACTTTGTAAAGCACCAGGTACACTGCTGGCGCTATATAAATGCTTGATGATGATAATAATAATAATTAATTAATTAATAATAATGGAAACATCTGATGCTAAATTCTGATTATTATTTTTTCAGTAGCTAAGCTTTAAATCACTTTTATTCCTGAATTGTTAATGCATCAGGAGGTCTAACCAACGTTATTTAGAAACAAGAAGCGACGGATGTGCCCATGAAAAATAAGTAGTACGTACTCTTTGCTTTTTACTTCAAAGTAAATGTAGTATGAACACTTTACTTTGAAGAAACAACAAGAGAAGCATCACATGGTTTTCCAAGACCATTAGCAGGAGATTGCAAAGTAACTATCTGTTTGCAGTTGCAGTGTGATTGGTACTGTAGTGGAGTAACGACTTCGCAGTAGCTACATCGGTTTCTTAGGCCACTTTCTGAAGAACAGAGGCAAACAAAAGTAGTTAATTAAATCAAAGGCCCTTTTTACATGGGGCATGTGGTGGAGGGGTCAGTGTGTATGGTGGTATGGGGACGGTGGGTGGGTGGAGGGTGCAGATGGGTGCACACCTATCTCCACCCATCACCCACACACGGAGCAACTGCTACTTTCACCAGTTGTTCCATGCGTGGGTGATGGGTGTGCAGGTTCCTGGGTGTTCATGCGTGGGTGCCGCCCGTGTACAAAGGGCCAAAGTAACTCTCCCCTTCAATGGTGTTCAGACAAACAGTGTAAACTGAGGTAATTACTCTGATTTAATTAAATTAAAGTAACTACTCCCCTCTGGTAGCGTTCAGATGAACAATATAAACCTAAGTAGTACTGCGTCAGATTTCCACCTCGTTCAGTAATGATTACTGAAACAAAGGCACTACCCTTACGCTGGTAAGTGTTTGCATGAACAGTTACTTTGAAATACAAACTCAAGGGAAGTACGTACTCCTAGTTTTTTAGGAGTACTTCTCTTCCCATTCCTGATTAACTTCAGTTTAGAGGTGTTTTTGTGTGAATGTTTCAAGAGAAAAACAGAAGTTTTGAGTAAGGTCTGATTACATCGAATTAACTGTTTGTCAGAATGTGGCTTCACTATTTATGGTAACATGTCCTGAGTGTCCTAAGGATTCTTGCTTCCAGGTAAAAGAACCATGACTGCATCAAAAGAAGGTGGTGGTTAGTAGAGCCGGCCTTAGCATTTGCAGGGCTCAGGGGGACGTGGGGTCCTGGTGGCCTCTCCCCCTTCCTTGTGGCCCTGCCCCCTCATAGGCACCCTCTGTTGGGCCCTACAGGTGGTCATGTTTGGGACCCTGCTGGAAGGAAGTGGGGGGCCCCCACACCCTGCCCTGGTAAAATGGGGGTCACTGCAGAGGCCCCTGGAAGTGGAGGAAAGAATGGGGCCCAGGGCAGTTGCCCTGTGGTAAGGCTGGACTTAGTGGTTATTTACCTAGGACTAAATGGGAAAAAATGCTCCATTTGGGACAAGTGCAGGGTAGAGTTGGCACAGAGACTTGTGGATGCCCTGTGGTTATTCCAAGGCTGCCTGAGGTACTTCACAGGGTAGCCTGTGCTGGTGGGAAAGCAAAGGTTACCCACTGGCCTGTTTATCTTCTACAAAGGGACATTCCTTTATTACCATATTTTAGTTTGGACAGCACCTACCTTGTGCTGGGGTGGGCGATGATGATGGGTGCTTCCTGTGCATGTAATACAGAAGAATGCTTTTGTGACAAAGCACTGTGGGCTGCTGCCCTTTAGAAATTAAGCTGCGTCCAGGCTTCTTCTACAATTGTCTTTTATTTCTTTGGGGAGTAGGCGGTCAGTACACAGCCTGGATTAACAAGATACAGTAAAATACTGATGCTACAAACACTTCCTGCCTATGAGAAAAAACATCCTCTTATTCAAGGTGAGAGAATGTTTATTACCACAGGGAGAGCTAGGAGGGTAGAAGCCAATTTGCGGGATGGGGAACAATACCAGCGCTTGGGCTCAAGCCCTCAAACTCCTGCAGGTTCTCACACCCTGATCCAATTCTGTCTGCTCACAAGTTTCTTGTACTGTAAGGTACTTCTGATACTGTGAGGTACTCATGATAAATTGGTACTCATGACAAATTACTAGTACTTTGCTACTACTGAGCATGCTCAATAGCAGGTACTGAAGCTACCATTCCTTATCTTGTTCTGTGATTGGTTAATATGCCCATTCAAAATGAAGGCAGTCGGGATCTACTGCAGGAAAAGAGGGGTGGTGATTATGCAGGGGAACATAGTACAGCTCAGGCTGAAGCATGTGGGGGGAAAAGAGTGAGTATATCTTTTAATGATTAAAATCAGGAACAAGGTGTAGGCTCTGCAGATATGCCATGGGGTGAGCATGCTCAGTGTATAACTTGTGAGAGATTTCCACCCAGGCCAAAAAAACTGGGTGGAAACTAAGTGGCTAATGATAAAAGTATGTCTGCTCATGTCTATTTTATTTTGTTCAATTAGTACCCCAATGCCTCAGGGCAGCTTACAAAACAGATAAAAAAATACGTATTAAAAAAAAGGTATAAGAACCCACCCCTGCCACAGCCCCCCTATCATGTTCCTATGCCAAAACACCCACCAACCCCCCATATCTGAACCTGTCCCACCAAATGCCCTAACAAATAAAAAGGTCTTACACTGCCTCTGGAAGATGCCTAGGCTGGAGGTCCACAGCGTTGGGGCAGCAACTGAGAATGCCCTGGGGCAAAGTGACAGTGGGGCTTAGTTAGGACAGCAATGTTTATCACGATGAAAGGAAGACCTTTTTAAAAATTGTCCTGAAAACGGAGTTCAGCCTTGTTCAGCTTCTAAAAGAATGGCTGATACTGGTCCTCAGCTGTATACCTAAAATAATGCTAAATACCACATTGCTCCAAGTTGTGACAGTCTGTAAACTAGGGAGAGAGGAGGCGGAGGAGGAGGGGGGTAAATCATGGGCTAGCAAAACTTCAGACATGGATTTTTAAAAGCAGGGAACAGTGCGAAAATGGTACCAGCGAGAAAGTTATATCTGGCCCAGAATGTCCTTGGGTCTATTTTCTCGTAAGCACTCCCACTTTAACCAGCCCACACATGGTTTTGCTGGCATCAAAAACCCTGGATTACCAACTGCTGGCTGGGGTTTGAAGCCTCAGTGCACAGGATTATGTCCTGTATAACTTGAATGATGTCCCTGCCATCTCTCTACTTTGGGAGGGAGGATAGGAATATTGAACCAGGCGTAGCTTTCTGTCCTAGCTAAGACCCACTGTCTCTCCCCTCCCCTATGAGCAGACACACATTGTCATTAGCCACTTAGTTTCTGTCCAGTTTGGGTTTTTTTGGCCACGGTAGGCGCATCTCACAGCAAAACGAGAGCCGCGAAAGGGCAGTGGCTACAGTGGAAGCCTGTGCCGTATCTGCAGCTCTTACACCATGTTCCTGATTTTTCTAAGAGAAACTTATTACTCTTTCTCCCACACGTGTTAGCCTGAACTATCTGTGTCCACCCCCGGCATAACCCCAGCCCCTCGCTTCCTGCACTAGACCCTCGCATTTTGAAAGGGTGTATAAATCCATCACAACAACTGAGGGCAAAATAAGGGACGGTGGCTTCAGCAACTGCTACTGAGCATGCTCGGAAGAACCGCGCATGCTCAGTAGCAGCCAAGTACTAATGCATACCAGTTATTCACACCGCACTGGCCGGCCTGGGCTGCGCCATGTTGGTGCCTGGATAGAGCGGGCCGGCCCCTCCCCCCCGGCCGGTGGGTCCCAAGCGCTGACACTGAGCGTGCGGGAAGCGCAGCCCGAATCCCGGAAGTGCTTTACGGCCGCGCGCAGCGCTTCCCCCCACCCCCAGCGCTGAGCTAGTACCGCCCGGAGACGCCCCCCCCCCTCCCGCAGACGGGGGACCCCGCCCCCACCGCTACCTCCCCCTCCCGCAGGAATAGAGGGGACTCTCCCGCGTCCCCTCCGCCCCCTGGGGGTGGCAGCCCAGAGGGGGAGCTGGCCTGGGCATGCCGGAGCTGTGCCCCCCATACACGGTGAGAGAGGGGGGGAGCAGGCGCTGTGGAGGAGGGCAGCCCCGGTACGAATGGGGTGAAAAATCCCATGACTCGCTGGAAGGAGAGGGGTGGTTGCCTGGCTCCCGTGAGTAAGGGGAAAGGAGGGAGCCAGAGCCCTGTTCTATCGGGGAGTGGGGGAGGAATGGGTGCTGGGGGGTGGCTGCCTTTCAAAGGGTATGTGGGGAGCGTGTCTGAAGTGTAAACAGAGAGGGGAGGGGGGGGGTGTTAAGCGCCTGTGGCGAGATGGGGTTTGCGGAGTTAAGTGCCCGAGTTCTTGGGGTGGGGTGGTGGGGTTAGTAAAGGTGAGAGGTGTGGTGTGGAGGGGAAGTAGAAGGGGATTGGAAGCTCCTAGGGGCCGACGCTCAGGATCATTATTGGGGATACTGATGGATGGGGCAGGAAAGTTGGAGAAGGTGGCAAGTGACCTGGCATGATTGAGGTGCCTTTTGAATCTTTAGTTCTTTTGGTGGCTAGCAAGGCCTTGCACCTTGCTGCTTATTTGTTTCCTTTGGGCCTCTTGTGCTGCCTCAGCTTGTTTTCTGAGTGGATTCTGGGCTTTGTTTTGTTTTTGTCAAATAGTCACGCAAAATTTGGGTGTGAGAGTTGTCCCCCCTCCCCCTTCCACATGCTGTGCTATAAAACTTCTTGACTACTTTGTTTTCTAAAGTCATTTGAAGCCACATTTGGGGTTCCTTGGTGGTATAGCATTTGTGCCCATCCAACAGGGATGTATAGGCTAAGTTGTGAGTTGGGCCACAATTATTGTGTTGTATCTACTGTAAGTAACTAGTTGCAGTTGTGCTAGTTGTTGCTACCTGGTTGGTCTCTTCAGCACATTGACTGTGCGTGCATTATGATGCTATTGCTGTGGTTTTGGCAGCTCTGGTCTGAACACAAATGAGACCCCAAGGTAATAAAACTGTAGGTGTACAGTGTCCAGACTCCTCTGCATGCCCGATTTGAGATCATACTTATTCTGTACCATGCCCATTCAAAGAATTGTTTACACAATGAGCCAAAAGAAATTAAATGATTATTATTAGACCATGCAGTGTGCTTTACTTGTTCAAACTTGATTGGTAATCAGGTGCTAGATTTCCCTACCTTTTTACCCATTTTTGTCAAGAAAGGCAAAAATTAAATCTGAAAGAATTTATTTTGAAATCTTATGAACATACACTGCACACTTTGTTTACTTCTGTGAAAGCATGGCTGGCTCACAACACTATGCTGAAAAGCAGTTCTTTGTAAAGTTCTTTATTATAATTCATTTATGCCTGTGGTAAAAACAAGTCTGTGAAGATTAAGTGTTAACTTGATGTTGTCTCAAAATGTAATCATTAACATGTTGTAATTTATCCCATGCCCTTTCTGGAGCTGCTTTTAAAATGAACCTAGTAGTTGCATTTCTAACTATAACAATGGACTATGATATTTGGTCACTTTGTCAAAGGGTTTTTGTACAGTGGCTGTTCCATTTCTAAGTTGAAATATATATTTGATAAAACAAAAGTTAGATTTTTGTTTTGTCACTAGAAAGTCTTTGTGTGGCATTATAAAAATGACTTGCGATATTGTAATAGATTTGCAGAAATGATAGTTTATGTATGTGAACTGCCTAACTTTTTTTTTTTTTTTTAAATTGAAGAAGTCTGCAGGAAGTAGCATAATATGAGCTCAGGTTAAACATACCTGTCTCCTCTTCCCTGCTTTTATACAGATTGATAGTATATATAGTCTCGTGCATAAATGCCAGTAACAAATTAAGTGTATGTAAACTATATCATATGAAACACAATAAGAAAATAGTTTTATTCACCTATATTTTTCTTTAAAAACTAAATGAGGAAACATACAATTTTATTTCCCCTAGAAAGAATAAGAATGGTGGTTTCAAAACTTCAAAAATCTACCTTGTAGCCTCTATTAAATCTGTTCTTTGTTCTGTCTTTGTAATAGTGTATGAGGCTTGAAATCAGAAGAATGAATTGCCTCAACAATCTGCATCAGTATAAAATGTGGGTTTTATGTACACAGAGGTCAGTTAAGGCCAGACTATCTCCCTTTCCTTAGACTTCTTATTTGGTTTGCATTACAACTGTAACATCAGATTGCTAAAAAATAATAATTGTAAAGAGCATTTTAGACTCCAGTTTTTCTTTTTCTGAGATATACGACCCCTGCGGTTGGCCAGGGATGCCCGACTCGAAGTCCCCTGGGTTTCCCGGATAGGGATGATGTGAAGGGCGTTCTTGGTGGCCGCCCCAAGGCTGTGGAATTCCCTCCCAGCGGAGGCCTGCCTAGCCCCGGACCTCCCTTCTTTCCCAAGACAATGGAAGACTTGGCTGTTCCACCAGGCCTTTAGAGAGGGAAACAGGTAGAGGGATTGGGTTGGGGGGGCGGGAGTGTTAAGTTTTGCTCTTTTTTATGAATTTATAGTTTTAATAAGTTTTAAAAAGTGTTTTTGTTTTAAATGTATTTAACAATGTTGTGAGCCGTCCCGAGCTGCCATTGCGAGCAGGAGAGAGCGGCCTATAAATACATTGAAATAAATAAATATAAATCAAATGTGTTCCATTTTAAAAGTAAAAAGAGATGGTGGTGTTATCTGTCACCACTAAACATTAATTCTGGGATCTAAGGCCCGAGCTGGCTTGGGTCTTAGATCATAAATGCTAGTAACAAATTAAGTCTTTCTTGAAACAGCCTGTGTAGCCACATTGCTGCCTGAAGGATTATGCAGGTATAACTCTCTTTTGAATTTATCAAATTATTCTATTGAAATGCTAGGGAGACTAGAAGTCAGCCCACTCTCACCTCTCACAAGAAATAATGTAATCAATAAAATAAGTAGAGGACTCTAAATGCAGGTTTAAAAGTGCTCTTGTTAAGTAGTCAATTTTTAGCTGATACTGACACAGTAGTTAAATATCGGATTTAGTGTTATGAATATGTAAAAACTGACAGCCAGAAATCTGGGGTTATATATTTAGACAACTGAAACATTAGTAATCTTTGTTAAGTAGATCTCTAATCTAAGGATTAAAAAAAAATTAAATCCTTAATGTTAGTGCCTGTTGTTGTTTATACTGATTATTTTTTTTATGACTAAGGGTATAGTCCTCCACCCTTTAGAGTTGATGAGCTGAGCTATTGAAGTTTATTTATTTATTTATATTTATTAGCTGCTCCCTCATGCCCATGACATCTCAGGGCGGCGTACAACATAAAAGCAGTAAATAAAACAATAAAACGCATAAATAAAAACATTTTAAAACCCATCTAAAAAAAACCCTTATAACTACAAAGTTATAAGCATGGTATGAAAGATGGGAGTTCTTGGCAACACAACTTGAAATGAAGCATGAATTTTGGCTATTTGAGAATTCTTCCCTTTTATAATGAGTAAAACAGAGCTAGTTGCTGCTACCTCATTGGTCCCTTCAGCATGTTAACTGGCTGTAGTATGATGCTCTACAGATCAGGGTGGAGACTTAGGCTGCCTTCTCACATTACTTGGGAGGTCGGGGGTGGGTGGGTGTGTGACTTCCGTGAGGGCAATCACCGCTTTTATGCCGCAAAAAGACTCGTGCATGACCAGATTCCCCAATGTAACTTTTAAATCAAGGGTGTTCTCGTGGCATAAAAGTGGAATTATGCATTCCTGCATGTGGTAATTGCCATGAGAATACAGCAGCAATTGCCCTCATGGAAGTTTCCCTCCTCCCCCAGGTAACACGAGAAAGCGGCCTGAATTGGTGGTAGGCCAGGTCTCTGTATTCTGCATTTCCCCCATTGGCAGCAATGGTTGATGTGCACAATACACTGGGACCTGATAGTTTGCAAACATGGTATGCATTTGAATTGGAATGTGTGGTAGTATCTATTCTGTCTGTGGGTCATTATCAAAAGTATCAAACATGGTATGCATTTGAATTGGAATGTGTGATAGTATCTATTCTGTCTGTGGGTCATTATCAAAAGTATCAAAGTATCCTCTATTTGGATACTTTTATAACAGTGATCTGGGCAACAAAGATTATTGCTCACCTGAAAGAATAAAGATAATTGAGGCATTTTAAGTTAACAAGAAGCTTAAATGTGTCGGCAATGATTTATCAAACTCATACCTTAAACTTAATGTGTGCTGTAAATATGGAAAGCCTGTTCTCATAAAAATTCCTTGATCTGGTTGAATTGTAACAAAATGGTTTAATAATGCCAGGTTGGTGGTATAGTGGTATAGTACATTTCTGTATTACAAAGCACTGTATGATAGAATTCAGAAGAGAGAATTACAGGAAAATACCTAAGGAGTGTGTGTGTGTGTGTGTGTATATATATATATGTATATATATTCTTTAGTACAATGGACACTTCCGGGTATCGACTAATCTACAACAGTGGTTTCCAAACTTTTCAAGTTTGTGCCTCCTTTTGAGGCCCTGAACTATGGAGTGATATGGTGAAGCCCAGCACTGTACTCTTTTACCTAGTTGTCTGCCCTAACCTGGGCAGTTTTGTGTACTCTCCTATTATGCTGTTGTTGCATGCAGTTTGGAAATGGAAAGGTCCAGTTTCTCCATATTTTATAAAAAATAAATAAAAACATAATCCTGATCTGATAGTACAGTTTTTAAAAAAAAATAAAATAGCATACATGGCAGGAATAGGGAACCTTTTCCCTCTCATGGGCCACTTTGAAAATTGCTACACCCTCCGAGAGCTGTGCAGAGGTTGGGGAATGGGGTGCTTTAAGAGGTGCGCTCAAGAAAAGGAGGGTCCACATTATAGGTCTGTGCCACGGACCTGTCCTATTTATTTTTATTTATTTGATCATTTATATAAAATATTATTTATTTTATATGCCACCTTTCCCAGAGGCTCGGGGTGGCATAAAAACATGGACACTTTTGTGCATGTCCTCATTTCTGCTCCCTTCTTGCTTAGCTCAATCTTTTAATGTTTTGGTGATAGAAACTGGAGCTAACAGCCAGATCCAGAAACTGGAAAGCGGCCAAATAAAAACTACCCAGTTTTGGCCCTGAGGCTTCCCACCCTTGGCATATGGTGTAATGCTTGGTTCCTGATGATTCCATAGCAAAATTGTTCAGTTTCCTAATAAAATGGTGTTTTTTCTAATACAGTTAACAACCCTGGGGGCTGATGTGTCCAGCAAGTTGCTTTCTGCTTCTACATAATCGCCAGTAATGTGTATTCTGCAAATCAAACACTTTCTAGAGTGAACCTTTAGCTTGTAGCCCTCCAGAATTGCATTGGGTGCATCTGGGAGTGTGATTTAAAGATGGTCTTAAGAAGATATGCACGTTCGTAAATTTAAGATTGAGGAGGTCATTGGAATCAACTTCCCCATCCCCTGAGTTAGACAGATTTTAAGGCGTGAACACTATATAACTTAAAGGTTTTTTTTTTTAAATGTTTTAAAATATGTTTTAACATCAATATAAACAACTTCAAAATACAATTTTATGAGTGCAGCTAGAGTACATATTTGCTATACGCATAATATTTGATCTAAAATTAGGCTGATGCAAAAAGTAAAGATTATAAAATCTAGAATCCTTCCTCTTCAAGATGTACTTCAAGCAAGGTGTTAATCAAGCTTACCAGTCGGTCCTGAGTTCATTTGTTAGTTTTGAATTGAACCCTTTTATAGAGAGGGATTTGCTCCATTTACAGCTTTCATGCATCAGACATGTTTGAATTGGACTAGGGTTGTCTGTTCAGTGATACCTGTATGGTGGTTGTGCCCTTATTTAAGTAGCCAACTTGGAGTTGCAGGTTATTTCCAGAATCATAGAGTTGGAAGGTTCCAGGGCTGGGGTATCACCTAGTCCAGTCTCCTGCTTTGAATGAGGAAGTCACAGTGACAACATCCCCAACAGATGGATGTCTAGTCTCTTTTTTTAAAAAACCTCCAATGACAGAGAGTCTACATATACCTCCCTAAGCAACTTGTTCCATTGTCAAACAGCACCTATTGTTACATTTTTCTTGAAATTTAATTTAAATCTACCTTCCTGTAATTTGAACCCATTATTCTTCTGTGGTAGTGGAGAAGAGTTCCTTGCCATCTTTATTATGGCAGCCCTTTAGATATTTGAAGATCACTATCATGTCTCCCCTTAATCTTCACTTCTGTAGGCTAAACACACCTAGTTCCTTCAACCTTCCCCATAGAACTTTCTGGACTCTCATCTTTGGAGCAGGTTCGGACAACAGTTTGTCAGTGTGCTTCTTAAAATGAGGTGCCCCAAACTGGACACACTACTCCAGGTGAGATCTCATCAGTGCACAGTAAAGAATTATTACTTCAGTGGCTTGGTAACTGCTTCTGTTAATGCAGCCTAAACATTACATTGGCCTTTTTTGCAGCTGCATCACATCAGTGTAGCAAATCAAGGTAATTTTTTGCAGCTGCATCACATTGCTGACATTTTCAGTTTGTGATCAACCACATTCCCTAGATGCTTTTCACATGGTGCTGCTAAGCCAGATATTCTCCATTTAAGACTTGTGATTACTTTGAACTTTAATTCCATCTTCCAAGGTGTTGGCTACGCATGTCAGTTTTATGTCATCTGCAAACCCAATATGTATTTTCTCTCCTCCTTCATCCAAGACATTAATAAAGATCTTGAACAGCTTTTTATACAAGACACAGTCCTGTAGGACCCCACATAATTGATCAAAGTCTCATCAAACATGAGTGTGATTCTTCAACCAGCTGTGAAACTGCTTTATTGTAGTATCTTTCAGCTCACGTTTTGCAAATTTGTCAATGAGGAGCTTTGTGTGGAACTTTATCAAGTGCTTTGTTCAAATCAATATATATTGTGTTCACAGCACCGCCCTCTCCCAAAACTAGTTAAAGAGACAAGATTAGTCTGGCATGACTTATTCCTGAAAAAATCATGTTGGCTACTAGTAATCACTGTGTTGTCATTGAGGTGCTTACAAACTGTTTATCTATTCTAGTATCTTTTCAAGTATTGAAGCCAGCATGACTAACCCATAGTTTCTCAGGTTCTTCTTTCCCACCCCCCTTTTTAAAAGAAGGCATAAAAGTTTGCTTGTCTTTTGACATCTCTCGTGTTGTCAAATATCTTTGAGAGAGGTTCTGAGAATACTTCATGTAATTCTTTCAGTACCCTAAGGTGGATTTCATCTGGTCCTGAAAACCTGAATTCATTAAAAGTAGTCAGATATTTTTCCACTGCCTTTTTATCTATCCTGGCCTATAACCTCCCCTCTTCTTTCTTTGTGCAACTTTGCACAAGCGGGACACAGTTTCCCTTTTTTTGTGAAGAATGAGGCAAAATAGGAATTGAGAAGTTAAATTTAAATGGTGAATTATTTCAAATCAGCATAGAAGAGTTGGTGAGATTAGATACAGTAATAGATTTGAAGAACAAATCTACAAGAAGTAAATACAACGGAACCTTGTTATCTTCCCCATCAACGGAATCTTCCCCATCTCCTCATCCCTTCCGTGATCTGCAGGCTATTGTGCCCCAGGACTTTGCCTCCTCCCTCTCTCCTCTTCTTCCCTCAGTTTTCTTCTCCCCCGACTCTGCCATCTCCGCCTTCAACTCCTCTCTCGCCTCCACCCTAGACTCCCTTGCCCCCTCTCCTTAAGTCCGGCTCGCTCCCGTAACCCTCGCCCTTGGCTCACACCTACCATTCACCATCTCTGCTCCTGCACCCGGACTACTGAATGCCTCTGGCGCAAATCCCACTTCCGCGCTGACTTCCTCCACTTCAAATTCTGCCTCTCAT
>QEPC01001360.1:4070945-4082291 GCA_003113815.1 Sphenodon punctatus
GGCACACCTTGGTTTTCTATTCTTGGCAGGATTATACTACACACAGTATTATACAGATAGTCCCCAGATAAAGATATCTTACGTGTCCTGTGACTGGCCAAATCCTGGAAGCACGCAGGCTGATTCAGGGAAAAGACTGAGAGAGGCCCCTTTGGTGCTGGAGAGTAGAGCTGCTGGCGAGCGAAGATAAGTTGTGATCCGTGTGTACAAGGTCTGGAAGGGAGTGAAACCACATGATTCACCCACTCGTGACCACCAGCCTTCACCCAAAAGCCATGTTGCATGACCTGGTCTCTTATATAGTTCTGAGGTACAGGTCAGTAATAGCAAGATGCCATGTCATGGTGACATCACACAGTTCTTTAGCATATTAGCATCTTTATCTTGTAGTTGATGGTTCTTTTCCTGGCCTGGAAATTAGTAGCAAGAGTTGCAAATGTCCCATTTGTCTGTTCATAATGGGTTTTGTTTGTTAACTCTAGGTGTTGAGCAGGAAGCATATGTTAAGTGTCTGGCTATGCCTTTGTCAGTATGCTGATGGGGCCTTATCCACATGTTGAGTTATCTCAGCTTGAATTCCATCACAATCTCAGGCCTGTTGTCTGTTCTGGACCCTCTCTCTGCTCTTTGCCTTTGCTTGACCAAAGTTAGGTCTGGCTTCCTTTGTCCAGACCAGGAGAACATAAGCTATCAATAAAACTCTGGGGTGAATACCATCTGGTCCTGGTGATTTGCTAATATTTAGTTTGTCAATTTGCTCTAGAACCTCCTCCAGAGTGACGTTGATTTGTGACAGCTCTTCCAGTTCATCCCCAACATCCTCTGCAGTGAAAACAGAAGCAAAGAGCTCCTTCAACTTCTCTGCAATGTTCTTTTCCTCCCTAAGCACCCCTTTCACCCCCTGGTCATCAAACGGCCCAACTGCCTCACTAGCAGGCATCCTGCTTCTGATCTACTTGAAAAAGTTTTTATTATTAGTTTTAGTATCTTTAGAAAGTTGCTCCTCAAATTCCTTTTTGGCCTGCCTTATTAACCTTTTACATCTACTTTGGCAATGTTTATGGTTCTCCCTATTTACCTCATTGGGACTCTTTCCATTTTTTAAAGGATGCCTTTTTGGCTCCAATAGCCTCCTTCACTTCACTATTTAGCAGCACAGGCAGATGTTTGGTCATCTTCCTACCTTTTTTAACTTGTGAAGTACATTTAATCTGAGCTTTTAAGATGGTGTTTTTAAATAGTCTCCACGCTGCTTGTAGACATTTAATTCTTGCAACTGCTCCTTTATGTTTGCCTTTAACTAGTTTCCTCATATTCTTTTTTTAGTTCCTCTTTTCTAAAGTTATATGTTACTGCAGTGGTTTTATTTGGCATTTTCCCTCCTAAGTGTGTGTCAAATTTGATTATATTAGGATCGCTATTGCCCAGCGACTCAAGCACCGTTACCCCTCGCACTAAATCCTGCACTCCACTTAGGACTAGATCCAAAGTGGCTCCTCTTGTTAGTTCCAGGATGGGCTGCTCCAGGAAGCAGTCATTTATGACATCTAGAAATTATCTCTCTGCACCCTGCCCTGCGGAGACATTCACCCAGGTAATCAACTCCTCTTCCTCCCCAAATCATCTTCTTCCCTTTCAATTTCCATTGATGTTTTGTTTGCACCTTCGATCCAGTCTGTTGCTAAAGCCTGTCACTTCTCTCTGCATAATATTGCTAAAATCTGGCCTTTCCTTATTGTTTCCACTGCCGAAGCCCTAATCCATGCTGTAGTTTAGGGTTGGGGGAACCTTTCTCCTTCCAGCGGCTACTTTGAAAATTAGTACAAGCTCTGAGGGTTGCATAGAAGTTGGAGGTAAGGCTACTTAAGGGGTGGACTCAAGAAGAAAAGGGTCCATATCATGGATCTATGCCATGGATCTGGTCCCTATGCTTCTATGCATGTATTCATCTCTGCTCCCTTACCCTTGAGTTCAGTTTTCCAGTGCTTGGGGGATAGGAAATGGATCTAGGAGTTGAAAAGAGGCCAGCTGAAATAGGCTGCATTTGGCTTCTGCCTGGTTCTGAAGTTCTCCATCCCTGTAGTCATCATTCACCTTGACTACTACATCCTCCTCCTCCTCCTTACTGGCCTTCCCACTTGTATCTTAGCCCTTTTGCTTCTGTTCAGCACTACGGTGCTGCAGTCATCTACGTCACTTACTGCTTTAATCATTGACTTCCTCTCTCTGTTTGTATTCTGCACAAACTCCTTGTCTTATCTTAAAGGTTCTTCATGGCATTGCCCTCCTCCCCCATTATCTTTCTGCCCTTGTTTTCCCACTATGTTCTCACCCAAGAGCTTCAGTCCTTCTCCGTTGTCACCATCATCTGCTCTGGAGTCTCCTTCTCCCTGAACCAACTTCTCCCTTCTCCCTCGCTGGTCCCTACACCTGGTACTCCCTCCCTGACCACATTCATATTGCTCCCTCCTGAAAGCCGCCTTCTTCAGTCAAGCTTTCCGTAGCTCCTCATCCCTACAGACTGCTCACTTTATTGTCCTTTCATGCATTGATTCGTTGTCTCCTGTAAGCTAAACATGTGCACCTGCAGCTTTTCAGCTTTGTGATGTACTCCTATCTCTCTGTTCCCTTCATTATTATTATTATTATTATTATTATTATTATTATTACAACAGCAGCAGTGTACCTGGCACATACAATCAATAGTTATAGACAGGTCCCTACCCCAAGGGACTTACAATCTAAGAAAGACAAGGGAGAGGTGAACATAGGGAGAGACAAGGATGCATTCATAAAGTTGCAGGTGCACATGCTTAACTTAGTTACAGGGAAGGCTTCTGAGTAAGGAAGGAAAGAGGAGGCAGTTTTCCTCACGATGGAGCTAGGAAAAGCCTGATGGAAGAGGCAGGTTTTCAGGAAGGGTTTGAAGGTTGGAAGGGATCAGAATGAATTTATCCAGGGAGGGAGTTCCAGGCACGGGGGACAGCAAGGGAGAAGGGGCGAATATGTTTTGAGCATCAAGGGAATTGCGATGAGGCAGAGGAGGAACGAAGTTCCCCGGGTGGGAATGTGGCAGGAAGCAAGTGTGGGAGGAGAGGGGAAACAAGTCGATGAAGAGTCTTGAAATAGCTTGTGCTGAATATGTTCAGGCAGAAGGAACCACTGTAGCGCAGAGAGAAAAGGCCAAAGCGACAGACAGGCAAGGTGGATTACTTTGGCAGAATGTTGAACAGAAGTGAGGGGGCTGAGATCAGAGCGTGGGAGACCTTGACACTCCTAGATCGTAAGTTCCTTTGGACAGGGATTTGACTCTTTTAATGATTAGTATGTTTAGCCAGGTATGTTGCTAGCGCAGTATATAAATACTTAATAATAATCATCATTCACATACGGGCTAATTTGGTACTTTGGCCTTGATGGAGGGCATCTGATGCATGCTGCTAGCAATTCCATGGCTGTATCAAACTAGAGAGGTGAAAGAGGGCACTCTTCTTGTGGTAATGTGATTTAAGTGGGGCAGGACTACTCCACCCCATCAAAGGTGGTCTTGGCATCTAGCAATAAAAAAGCAACAGGAGCATATGTTTATGAGCCGTTTGGCCCACATGAATCATTAATGGATCATTGTTGTTTTAATCAATTACTTTGCAGTCAAAGTAGCAACACCAAAATTGTGGTGAATACAAGTTATTTTGTTTGCAGAGTCGGAATCGAGGGTTATGGAAGCTCAACCGTGTCTTGTTAACTGGGTTGGTTTCAATTAGTGACACCCATTGATATGGAGGATGTTCTTGGAGTAATGCAAGCAACTAGTTGTGAATTTGTTCTTTGCCTGTTCTAGCAGGTGAAAGGCAGCTGGGAGACATTGGGGCTATTGCTGGCTCGGGTTGTCAGTACTTCCCCCTCAGGGATTGTTGAGCACCCTCAAGACCGTGGTTGTTTGGCCACTGCTCAAAAAAACATCTTTGAACATTGAATCCCTAGTCAGTTATTGCCCTGTCTCTAACCTCCTCTTTTTATGGAACGTTATTGAATCGGTGGTTGTTGAGCAGCTTCAGGCTCATCTTGATGCCATCAGATTCCTGGACCTATCTCAGTATGGCTCTCATTCTGGGTATAGTCTGGAGACTGCGCTTGTGACCAACGATCTACGCCTGGAGGTCGACAGAGGAAACAACATGCTGTTGATCTACCTAGATCTTTCAGTGAATACAGTTGATCATGAGGTGTGGTTGACACGGTTGCGGGACCTGGTAGGGGTGCATAAGACTTCTCTCAAGTGGTTCTGTTGGCTCCTGCCAGGTAGGTTCCAGTGGGTGATAGGGTCTCCTCTGTAGGGTTCCATCTTGTTTCGTCCCCCCCCCCCCCTGTTTAATATATATCTGAGGCCTCTGGGTGAGATCATTCAGAGGTTTGGCGTGAGGTGCTATCAGTATGCTGTTGACACATAGTTCTACTCTTCAGTCCGGGTCCTGTGGTGTTGATACTTATGCAGTGCCAGGTTGCTGTTGGGGACTGGATATGAGTGAGCCAGTTGAAGCTGAATCTAGACAAAACTGAAGTGATGATGGTTGGCCAGTCCTGTGACTTGGGGGAGATTGGGATTCCTGTCATTGAAGTCCAGCTCCCTCTGGTCACTCAGGTTCACAGCCCTGGAGTGCTTCTGGATTCCTTGCTACGCTTGGAGCATCCAGTTACGGCAGTGGCCAGGAGCGCTTCTATTTATTTATAAAAGATTTCTATCCCGCCCCTCTTGCCTTCAGGGCAGCCCGGGGCGGTGAACAACAAGGCTTTTCACCAACTTCATCTGGTGAGGAGACTGTGGCCCTTTCTTTCTGATTTGGATCTGGCCACCATTGTCCTCCATGCCTTCATAACCTCAAGGCTAGATTACTGCAACATGCTTTACATGAGGCTACCCTTGATGGCTGTTTGGAAGTTGCAGCTCATGCAGAACACAGCGTCCCACATTCTTTCGAGGGTGGGTCACTGTGAACACATTTCACCTATGCTTCAAAGTCTGCACTGGCTACCAGTAGCTTTCAGGGCACAATTCCAGGTGCTGGTTTTGACCTTTAAAGCCCAAACAGCTTGGGCCCCATATATCTGGAAGACTGCCTCTCCTATCATGCTCCACCACAATCCCTGCAGTCGGCTGGGAGCGCCCTCTTGCGGGTACCACTCGCCAAACGTGTTCATACGACGAGGGCGCATGGAGGGGCATTCTCGGTTGCTGTTCCAGTGTTGTGGAACTCCCTTCCCCTGGAAGCCTGTCAGAAGTCTGAACCTGAGCATATTCTGGAGGTTGTGTAAGACTTCTCTTTCTGGCAAAGTGTTTGGCAAGAAGGTTTAAGGGTTGGGAGTGAGTTTTTAAAGGGATTTTTATATACTTTTATGTGATTCTTATATTGTAAGCTGCCCTGTGCCTTAAGGGTAGGGCGGGGTATCAAATTTAAATAAATATAAGGCAAGAATAGTTGACAAGATGTTATAATCTGTATTTTTTTTAAAAAGACAACTCACCGCTATGAAACCCATCGTTGTTTGGTTTTAGAATGATTATTGCCATTCTCTTATCCTGTGACATTTTTTTCATAAATACTTCACTGAAGGACTTTTAAAACTTCTGACAGAATAGGTGCTAGCTGATTGTGAAAGGCTTTGTAAAGCTCTGCTGGAAAGCCATCCTATCCAGGAACTTTGCCAGAACGGAGTGATTCAGCTGCCTACTTGACATCCAGCTGAGTGTGTCCCCCCCCCACCCCACCCCCGTTATGATCAATTTGAGGTGCTGACAGTGCACCTAGTAGTAAGTAACCCCTCTTTGGATTGATTAAATAGCATGGTAGCATGTGATCTATACATAGGGTGGCCTTTAAAAGAGAATGCTTCTGAAAAATGTGTTGGACTACATTGGTTCCAGTACAGCCCTGCACCATGTATTTTTCATAAGCGTCCCCTTTTAAAGGGGGGGTATGGCCACCCTGCCTGTACAAGAATTCTTAGCCTTCCTTAAGTTTATTGTTTGTCTTGCCTAGTTCTAATATGGACTGTCCATTTTCATGGATCGAGGAGGATATAGTATTGCTAGATAAATTCATTTTTAATTTTCCCGGAAAGATGTTTGCTTGCTTTAGCCCTCTTTTGCTAGTGGCTTAGACCCTAAAAGCATGGTTTCAGTTTCGTTAGCCGTGTTCCCCATAATTTTGTGTTGGCAGAGACACGTGTGTGCTGCTTATCTCACTTATCCCACTTGTCTCTTCCAGCATAATCACTTGCTGAAATGTAGGATTGCTAAGTAGAAGCACTTCTAATTTCCATCTGAGGGTACTAGTAGCATTATGACTAGTATCTATGTGAAGAAAAAATGAGGCATTATCAGAGACTGATATTGCCAGCTTCTGCTTCCAAACAAGTAAGGGAGAACATCTTGATAGCAGCGCAAAAAACAAGCAAAACACCCCCTCATTTGGAGAGGAGGCATGAACGAACACAAGTATATAGTAGGATACTTCAACCTCTAGATGTTCACTAAACAGTTATCTTTTACTTGAGATAATGGATGATATGCATAATCCAGAGATCTTTGCCTAGTTCAGTGAGATTTGTCTCTAATATCACCCATGACAGAATTCCAGTCTCTTAATACCACTGAAACATCAGCTCTTTCAGAGAGAATAACAGCCATTTTTGTGATGAAGGGTGAGCTGTTGCCACTGGGATCATATACACTCCCAAGAATTAACCTTTTAGTTTTTATCTGACAGCTACTGACTAAATTGAAGGCTCTTGTGCATTTACAAGACAACTTGCCTCCTTTCAAAATTTAAAAAAATATAAATTATATACATGTTGCATCGAGAGCTTTTTATTTGTCTGCATTTCCTCCTTGAAATGAGTTTCCTGAAGGAAAGCTAGGTGATACTCCTGTGATTAAGTGCCTTGATTTTTAATTCTCTTGAAAGGTTGATTTAAGCCCCTCTCATTCTGGACCAAGAGTTAAAATTAATAGAGGTCACTGACACTACTTGACTCTCATATAGTGCCAGGTAGATTTAAATCTTTTGAGCTGCTTCTCCGTGTTGAAATGGGGTGAGGGAGAAACCCACACCCACTCCTCAACTCAGAGATGTTGTATAGCCACTTGCAATCCCTGACCCCCATGCATCACTCTAAAGTTAGGAATCTGCCAGAGCATATACATGCACACATCAAGATGTATATAGGGTAGAAAAAATTATGGTTTATATAAATAGTGAATGATGGTACAGTGCTTTGAATATCAAATATCCAAAATAATGTATCAAGACAACATGTATACAGAATATGAACATCAGTTCTTAAATGAGTCCGAATATAAGCATTGATAAAAATACTTTCCTTAAATAATGTACAGTATGATTACAGCTGAACTACATTTGAGTGATGACGGCGAGAAATAACAATGAAATTCGTATCTAGGTATACTCAATGAACATATGATCGTCGATGTTGGTGAAGGAATAGTAACTGATAATGTGGGAATGTTGTATGAGTAGCTATGTAACAAAACATAAATATGAAGCAGTATGGCTAGTAAATAGTAGAAATGGGACACCGGCCCAATTTGCAGTTCAGTTCTTTTGGTTTAAAGGTTTTTCTAGATTTAATTACGTGTTCGGTTTTGGAAAAAACCAACAACAACAAAACAGTTTCCCCCCCATCCCCTGGGGGCCTATTTCTCACCCTTCCCCATCCCCGGGACCCAGGGATGTACTTACTGGCCTCCCAGAGCTTGATTGTAACTCTGCCAGAATGCTGCTGTTGGGCCGAGCTCCCTGCTCCGCAGCCTGCATGTGCAAAATGGCTGCTGGGGCCCTTTTCTGCATGTGCAAATGACTGCTGCCCTTAACCAAAATGATGATGACATCGTTTTGGCCACCGCCTTTTTGGTTAAGGGTGGCGGCCATTTTGCACACGTGTGCTGTGGAGCAGGGAACTCGGCAGCGCACCACAGCAAGGCAGCCTGCCAGCAGGCCCCCCCATAGCAGCGGCGGTCTGCCAGAGCTTCAATCAAGCCCCCCAAGGCTGGTAAGTACAACCCAGGGTGTGGAAATGGGGGTGGGAGGGAAATAGGTCCCCACAGTGGTAGCATGGGCGATTTGGTTTCCCTTCTCATTGAAGTCAGTGGGAAAATTTCCTGTTGACTTCAGTGTGAAAAATACAAAACCGGAACAAGTCATAAATGGCAGGCCTATTTACAGGTGGTTTGGTTTAAACCGAAAACGCCCTTTTCGAACAGGTTTGGTTTAAACCGAAACTAAAAGTCCCATCCCTAGTAAATAGTATGTGAATAAATATTTTTATACATTTAGGTCAAATGATGTATTTATGTATGAATATAACTAAACTTTAGTAAATTAATTTGCTAGAGGTTGGCTATCAAACTGTAATAAATGTTCTCTCTATGCCAACTAATTTTCAAATACAGAAAATCTATTAAAATTCAACGGCTATGAGAAGTTTGAGATTAAAAAGGATTATGAACATGTGAAAACGTAACGACAAAGATAGGCATATGTATTAAGCCTTTGCGAAAACTCATGTATATTAAAACATTTTAAAAAATAATAATTAAAAGCTTTCAAATATACCCCACGCTCGCATAAATATATCAATACTTTACAAATAAATTACATGGAGGTAAATTACATGGATGGCTTTCTCCATCATGCTTCCTTATCCTTAGGAGATGGCTCCTCATGAATGGAGGTTTTAACTGGTCTTGGTGAGATCTGCTTAGAGTGTCTGCAGTCATCCAAAGGAATATTAAAATATTTGAAGCTGTCAGCTTCGTAGTGAAAATGGAAGGAGTTTTGAGACTAAGTTTAACATCCGATTCCCTAAGGATTCTTCTAATGCCATTAAATACCACACTTTTCTTGCTTAGATTTCTGCAGAGAAATTCAGGATCAAGAAGAGTTTGAAAACCTTGTACTTAAGAGCCCTTTTTGTCTGGCAGCAAGTTTCAGCTTATTTTTGTCATTAAATCTAAACAATTTAAAGACGAGTCTTGGTTTGTTTTCCTTTCTATTGGAGCTTGCTACTTGATGTGTTGTCTGTCTCCAGAGGAGGCAAGTGTATATCCAAAACCTTAGGGGATATGCTTTAGTGAAGACGAATAGTGTTTCTCTCCTCAAATCCATTCTGAATAACTTCTTTTCTAATTCACTGTGCTTCTCCTCATGCTTGATTTAGTCTTTGTTTCAGTGAGACATTCTCTGTGTTTACCTTCTTTCAGTTCTATTGCTGTTTTTCTGTAGTTTTATAGTTCATTGTCCAGTAAGGCAAGGAGAGTTTTAATGCCAACATCCTTAGAAAGCGCACATATCTAAAGATAGTAGATCAAATTTAGAAGTTAAAAAAATCTTGCAGGTCTATAAAATCCAGCATGAGAAACTGCTGTGGCCTGTCAGCTTTGTTTTTCTCTGAGGAATCTGACTTGGTTTTTTGTGTGTGTGTGTATGTGTGCATCCCAGACAGATCTGTACAATATTAATAAAGGTCTCCTTTGACTAATTAGAAGATATGAGAAAAACTGGTCATAGCCTGCTTGGATATTCTTAATTTTATATTTCAACTAGATGTACGAGGCCTAGCAAATACTCTATTTCCTTATTTACAGTTACAGAATTAAGTTTTTTATTCCAGCAGCTGAGAGATCCAGTGTGGTGTAGTAGATAAGGTGCTGGACGTGGACCTGGGAGACCAGGGGTTCATATCTCACCCTAGCCAATGAACTCACTTGGGTGGCCTTGGGCAAGTCACAACCTCTGTCTCTGTTCTCATCTGTAAAATGGGACTATGTGTGTGTCCGTCTTGCCCTGTGTGTTCCCCTCACACTTGTACATCCTAGATTGTAATCAAGCCCACTTGTCAGGGACCTGTCTCTGAAAATCTCTTACTGTAAAGTGGTGCATGCATCTAGTAGCACTGTAGAAATGATTGGTGGTAGTAGTAGAAAAGCCACTACTTAAGGGATGGAGGTGGGGTTGGGATAAAGGCCTCTCTAGACAGTTGCCTTGCTCATATGATCTTTTCAATGTCTGTCCATAAATTGAAAATTAAGAAATTCAGTAAAAGTGCAATGAGTCACAGGATTCCAAATTTTATAAAATTTGTGTAGTGTTGGGTATCTCATGACATACTTCTCATAATTATTTGAATTTTAGAAACATTTTTTGGATGAAGTAAAATAACTTTTGCCAGCTTTAATGCAAATTTTGAATGATTTCTTAATTCATTTGGTCCAGGTAAATCTTCCCCCTACAGTGGCTTGAGAAAATGAAGGCTGCTACAAAATATTTCTTCATAGCTTTATCAAATATACCTCATACGACTATCTAAAAATGTTTCTAACACACATGGAGAATAAAATATGGCATTTTTCTGCACCATGGTAATTTAGTTGTTCCATGAGCATTCCTAGAAGCAATATCCCAAACAGCAAAACACTTGTTGAAAATCTTGCTGCCACATTGGCTGCAAAAACCCAACTTACCAGAGGTAGGTGAACTTTGAGAGCTGGTGAATATGGGGGTGTTTTTTGTTGTTGTTTTTTTAAACCTCTCTGCCTGCAGTGCTAACCCAGAGCCACCCTTCCCTCCTTAGTTCGTGGTGAGTAGACTTCTGAGTAGGGGAGGGGCATTTATTTTACAACCCTGGCATTGCTCACTATTTGTCATTTTCAGGCAGAGGTAGCTGTCCGAAACTTAAATGTACAGCCACTGTTCATTATAAACAGGGGACTGCCGATTTTGAGGAAACCGCTTGACCTACATTTATGAAAATTTAACCATGGCTGTAAGATGTGAGGACCATCATATCCACACAAAGTTAGGAAAATAAAATGTTATAACTGATTAAACGTTAATTGGTTGTGGTCATAATGCACACCGTCACGTATTTGAATCATCAGTATCTCCTCCCCCTGGATGAGTTGAGCCTGCAAACTTCACAGGCTTTGAGAATGAGATCAATAACAAGTGCTTTTGAAATATGATACTGATTGATGCAGCCAAAATCGAGTTATTAGTGATCAAAAAATCAGTTCTCCTGGTTCGCATTTGCGTAGTAGAGCAGCTGCTCACTGACAAAACACAGCACGGTCCTGCTGGCTCGCACATGCTCAGTAGAGCAGCTGCTCACAAGCAAAACAGAGCATCAGGAAAGTTACATGAGTCTTACTTTCCTGAGCCCCTCCAAAACGCCCGCCAAAATGTCTGCCCCCCCGCACAACATCCCTCGACACCCGCCAACCCCCCCCGCGCAACATCCCCCGACCCTCAACACCCGCCCCAACCTCCC
>QEPC01001360.1:4082330-4121196 GCA_003113815.1 Sphenodon punctatus
CCCGCCCCAACCTCCCGCCCCCCCTGCGCAACACCCCCCAAACATCCCCCGAGAGCTGGGAAGCGGGACACTGTGTAACAGACATGAAACTGACCAGAGCTTAAAGTATGCGTGACAGAGCTCGCTTCTGATAAAGTTACGTGATTTTAAAATGTAGAGTCACGTAACTTTCCTTATGCTGTGTTTTAAGGAAAGTTACGTGACTCTACTTTTTAAAATCATATAACTTTATCAGAAGCGAGCTCTGTCACGCAGACTTTAAGCTTTAGTCCATTTCATGTCACTTACACAGTGCCCCGCTTCCCCAGCTCCCGGAGAGAGGAAAGGAGCGGAGCCGAGAAGCGGGATGCTGTGTAACTGTCAGTTTGCCTTCCTTGCCTGTGCTGCTGCTGAAACTGACTAGAGCTTAAAGTCTTTGTGGAGGAGCTTTGTACTTTGGAACTTAGTCTTCGTGGCGGCAGCAGGAGCAGCCTTCGCGGTGTAAGGTAGATGTTAACAAGGCTAGTTCTAGGTAGCTCGCTAAACAATCGCAGGGCTTGTTGAAGCAAGTCCTAATGCTTTCTGATGCCAAAGGCTGCTCCTGGGCTCTACAAAGGAAGTGGGCACAAGCCCTCACCCGGAATGAGACTCAATTAAGAGTAGTCCCCCTCCCTTTGCCAGGACTCTAGCAACATTCATCAGCCCCCAACACATCACTCGGGTGTAACCACTCAGAGACGAGGGGACGGGAGGCAGCAGATGCTGCTTCCTATCATCCTGCAAGGGGAGGGGGACAGATTTAAAACAAAAACAAACAGCTTCAAACTTGCCCCACCTGAGAAGCAAACTGCATGCTGCCGCCGCGCACCAAATTACAGGGCAGGGCTGTCTCCGGACTGCCCCAGGGCAGCCCCGCCACCTTTCCCCTTTCTTACCAACACCAGACTCTGATTCTGCCCTGAGCCAATCTGAAGAGCCAGCCCCGATCCCAGAGGATCGAAGAGGCACAGCCTCCCCTCCACTCGGGCTCAGTCCCACGGTGATTCAGCCACTTCCCCCCCAAAAAAACCTCTTTCCTGCTGTCTGGAGATGGAGGAGCGAGCAAGCCGCCAGCAGGACTAGCAAAGCCCTTGCTCCCGTAGCCACCCCGGTGTGGACCATGCTGCCCCCAGCTCTGCCCCTTCAACCTGGTCCAGCTCTGCTTTGCCCATGAGGAAGGAGGAAGGGAGCAACGGAACAGCTGCCCGCAGTCACCCGCTGCACAAAGACCTCTTTGTGGCCGAATCGTTCTCTCCAGCTCCTGCTGCTGCTCCTCGAAGAGGTGACTGCAGGAGCGCTTCACTGATGCTGGCTCTGTCTGGTGGCTGGTTCGGCTCGGGGAGTCTTTCCCTTCCTAGAGAAAACTTTCCTGCTAGCAATCCTGCTGCTGCAGTCCTCGCCTGGGATCCCAACTGCAACAGGCTGAGATGTGTGCGCAGCTACTAGGCTAGCCGGCTGTGCTCTCTCTAACAGACTGTCCCAAGCTTAGGGGGGAGGGACCTCTCTTCCCCACTCCTCCAGCATCCCACTAGAAAACATCTAACACAGTGGAGGCGTGCAACGCTGGGCGCACTTGCAAGGGGGAGGAAAGCCCCTGCACCCTCTGCTGGAAACAAAGCAAAAGCCGAGGGGGAGAGCGTAGGATGGGGGAGTCTAAAAGGCCATTTCCTCGCTGCTTGGGGTGCTAGGGCAGACTGCAGGGCTTACCCAGCGCTGGACTCTTTGCTGGGGAGGCTAGGAATAGCTCCAGCTGGCACCAACTACCACTGAGAGCCTTGACTCTGGGGGCTGAGGAAAGGAAAAGCCAGTGGTGAACACTAAGGAATGATTTGTGGGGAGGGGAAATGCTTTTTGGAGACTTGCAATAGGCCTGCCTTGGTCTTCGGACACAAAATGAATGTTTGAAAAGGAAAAACGAAAGGAAGACATAAACCACCCTTCAAGTGGCCTCTTACCTCCCAGCCCAAAAATGATGAGTACCCATTTCACTTCCCTCTGAAGTAGGAACAACCACTTCCCAACAAACTGACCAGACTCATTATTTCAGGCTCACGCTGTTCAAGATGAGAATCTCTCCCCAGAGAATCTGAGCCTTTCTTGAACATACTGGGGGTTATTCCTACAGTCACTTGTACTGTCAAAAGCAAATTGTGTAATTCTACCTATTAAAGGCAAAAAAACTTCCTTTAAAGTTACAAAAAACTTCAAAATAATTTAACAACAGTTGTGAAAGGCATTTTGAGCAAAATTCGAACAATAATGTTTTCTTGCTTACGCAAACCCCCCGCCCCGACCTGAACCCCCCAAGCCCCACGCAAACCTCCCATCCCCCCGCCCCCCCCCCGCTGCTCCATCCACCCCGCTCCATCCCAAGCCCCCACCTCCCACAAAACCAAGGAATTAACCAAAGCAAAAACGTAAGTTTAAAAATAAACTTAAATGCACAAGTCTTCTTAAAATACAAACAAAAAAACAATTCAGTACAATTACAATTCAAAACACCTTCCACTCCATACAGTGCAACAAACCATAAATGCCAAAAAACATAGAAATTAATTCACAATTAGAACAATATTTAATATTTTATCATCAACATACATGTAATGTACTAAATTCCTTACCATACATCATTTTTATCAATAACTAAACTTGCACATTTTACAATTATGAAACTAATTTATTATCATAATTTGACAAGGAACAATTTTGTCAGAGTAAATTACGTCTGTTTCTACATAACTTCATTGTGTACGACGAATTGTATAATGTCTACACTCACATTCTTTACTTCATTGTATGACCTGTACACAATTTGTATACATGTAAATAACAGACTTAATATACTCTGACAAAATCGTTCCTTGTCAAATTATGATAAATTCATTTTATAATTGTAAAATGTGCAAGTTTAGTTATTGATAAAAATGAAGTATGTACGGTAAGGAATTTAGTACATATATTACATGTATGTTGATGATAAAATATTAAATATTGCTCGAATTGTGAATTAATTTCTATGTTTGGCATTTATGTTTTGTTGCAATGTATGGAGTGGAAGGTGTTTTGAATTGTAATTGTACTGAATTGTTTTTTTGTTTGTAGTTTAAGAAAATTCTTGTGCATTTAAGTTTAAAAACTGTTAAGTTTTTTGCTTTGGTTAATCCAAATATGTTTAAAATCTTGGCACCTCTTCCGATACACTGGTGTGGTAACTTACCAGAGCAGGCTTTCGGATTTCTTATAGTTTATGATATTACTACTTGTGCTTCAACTTTTGTATCTAGGTTTCCGGTTACAAAGGGAATATTTGTACTTGATGTGTTAATAAGCTTTCCTTCATAAAACTCCATTGCTTTCTTGTCAGCTGCTGTCATAGGAGCATAAGCCTGTGTGATTAACATTGCTTGGCTTTGCTCAAAGGTGAATTGTAATGATTCTACTGTGGTTAAGTATCCACTTTGTCGTCTTGGATAAAAGAAATGCAATCCCATTTTTTTCTGAGTTTCTCAGATCTTGAGTAGTATACTGCATATCTGTCATTTAAAAATGAGCCCTACCAATCCAATGAAGCATATGAACTTATCTTTCAATTCCTTTGTCAATGCCAAACTTCCATTCATACACATTTTTCACTTTGTGTTTCCAATGTGATGGTTCATTTTTCTTTGACCCGAATATTCAACGCTGTACTTTTGTATAGCACAGGTGACCAAAATGTCACCTGGGGCATCCTGACCTCTGGCAAATTTATGGGGCTTTAGTCTAAGGAACCTTGCCCCCACACCTTTTGGCATAGCCACCAATGAGCACCATTATGTCCTGGTGCTTAGGTTCCCCCTTTTCTGGCATAGCCACACCTTTTTTTGAGCGTCATTACACCATGATGCTCAGGAAAAGTTCCTGCCCCCTTCTCCCTGTAAATTTGCTGGTGGTCTTGGCTGGGGAAGTCACTCACTGACAGCTGGGGCAAGGGCTGTTCCTTACCCGGGCAAGTCTGGCTGCCCTTTCCTTAAGGATTTGGAACAATTTTGGTATAACCACACCATATATACCCTAAATGGCTGGAATTTTCCATGCTTTCTGATTGGAAGTTTCCTCATCCAATGCTTCACGTTTTCTCTTGCCTTTGTCTTCATGGGAGAAAATAAAGGATGATTTCTCTTTCTTTCCCTCTGGTTTGTAGCTACTGTTGCTTAAATCCGAGATTCAAACTCAACATGGCTAAAACTGAACTCCTTATCTTCCACCCTCATCCTTTCTCTCCTTCCTCACTGTCAATAATTATTGATGGAGTCACCATCCTGCCTGTCCCCCAAGCACGTAGCCTAGGCTTCATCTTTGACTCACCCCTTTCTTTTAAACCCTACATTGACTCTGTTGCTAAATCCTGTCGCTTCTCCCTCCATAACATTGCTAAGATTCGCCCTTTTCTCTCTGTCTCGTCTGCCAAAACTCTTGTTCATGCTCTGGTCATCTCTCGCCTCGATTACTGTAACCTCCTTCTCACTGGCCTTCCCCGGTCTCACCTTTCTCCCCTCATCTCTGTCCAAAACTCTGCTGCCAGGGTCATCTACCTCGCCAGTCGCTTCGACCATGTGCAGCCCCTCCTCTCTTCGCTTCACTGGCTTCCCCTTCCTGAACGAATCCTGCACAAGCTCCTAGTCTTCACCTATAAAGCTCTTCACAACCTTGCTCCCCCCTACCTCTCTGCACTTATCGCCCTCCATACTCCAGCCCGTGCACTTCGCTCCTCCTCTGTCCCTTCTCTCACCCTTCCACGCCTTCCCTGCTCCCCTAAGCGCCTTCGTCCCTTCTCACTTGCTGCCCCCCATGCCTGGAACTCCCTCCCTGTCCACATCCGCCTTGCCCCCTCCCTTCATACCTTCAAATCTCTCCTTAAAACTCACCTCTTTCGCTCTGCTCTGTCTGACTCTTTATCCTGCTGAGCCACTATTCCTATACCTACGATCGGTTTACCCTTATCCTTGCAACATGGACCTGCCTGCTGTCATTCTCATCGTAACCAAGCCAAGTACGTGCACTTGAGACCTCGCATCTTCGTGAATGTTAGACCCCTTGTGTCTCCCTCTGTTCCCCTTCCTATGTCTCTCACCCAGCTCCTGTCTCTCAGATTGTAAGCCCTAGGGGAAGGGACCATATCTATTTTATTAGCTGGCGCTATATAAATGTTTGCTAATAATAATATTAATAATAATTTAACGCTTTGGCCCTTTCAGCAGTATTTCCTCCATGGTTGTCCCGCTTCTCGTCTAGGCACTCGTTTGCCTGAAGCTGTTGGCATTCAAAGTTTGCTGAGCCACTTGAACTTCACGCAGCATCTGGCTTCAGCAACTTTGGAATACAATGAAAAGCTATCATGGTTGAAGCTGCTGCTGCAGCAAATTCAGAAAAATCAGCATCGGCTCACAACAATGATTAACTGTGAATGCATTTGTGCTGGTGGAAAAGGATGAAGAAGTGGCTTGGAGACTGAAGAAGATTTATTTTATTTTTTTAACAATTTATATGCCGCCCCCTCCTGTCTCAGGCATCTCGGGGCAGCTCACAATATATTAAAACATTCCAGACATTAAAAACACTAAAATAAACCATAATAATATCAATTAAAACAATATAAAACCCCATCCCCACCCACCCCATCTCCCTCGGGAAAAGCCTGGCGACACAGTCAGGTCTTACACTGTCTGCGGAAAGAGTGGAGGTCGGCAGCCAAGCGGATCACCAACGGGAGGGAGTTCCACAGCTGCGGCGCAGCCACGGAGAATGTCCTCCTCATAGTAGACACCCAGGGAACCCTGAGGAAGGCGCCCCCAGCCGACCGCAAGGGCCGCTTCAGGACCCGGAGGGTGAGGCGGTCCTGCAGATAGGCGGGGCCCAAGTCGTTTAGGGCTTTAAAGATCAGCACCAATGCCTTGAATTGGGCCCTGAAACCTACCAGTAGCCAGTGCAGAGAGTGAACTGGTGTTATATGCTTGCGTTGGCCCGTCCCCATTAAGAGATGGGCCGCCGCATTTTGCACCAGCTGCAGTTTCTGAACCAGTACCAAGGGTAGCCCCACGTAGAGCGTGTTGCAGTAATCCAGTCTCAAGGTAATAAAAGCATGGATGACAGTGGCCAGATCTCAGTCTGAGACATAAGGCCTAAGCTGACGCACCAGATGTAACTGGCAAATGCTCCTTTCGCCACAGCCGTCACTTGAGCATCCGGGTGAAGCTTTGGGTCCAAGCACCCCCAGACTCCGGACCTGAGAAACTGGGGGGGACAGACCCCATCAAAGATGGGGGCCACACACCCCCTAGCCTTCCCCACAGCCATCACCTCCGTCTTGTCAGGATTTAGTCTCAGGCGGCTCACCCTCATCCAATCTCCTACAGCGGACGGACAAACACCGGGTAAGCACCGAGACTGCAGGGCCTGAGTCGGAGGAAAATGGAAGATATAGCTGGGTGTCATCAGCATATTGATGACAACTCACTGCATACTCCCTAACAACCTCTCCCAAAGGCTGCATGCACACGTTGAACAGGAGAGGGGATAGGATGAAGCCCTGCCGTACCCCATACGTGAGGGCCTTGGGGGGGGTGGGGGTTGAGATGAAAATTCCCCCAGCACCAGATGCTGGGTTCTCCCGGCCAGGAATGAGCAGAACCATTCAAGAACAGTCCCGCCAATCCCTGCCCAGTCCCGTAACCGAGTCACCAACAACTCATGATCAACGGTATCAAATGCAGCCGAGAGATCTAACAAGGTTAGTTTGATAGAGGGGTGGTGATGGTTGAGGTTCGAGTGTAATTCTAAGAGCGAGTCCAGATAGTCTGTCTGTCCAGATGATGAAAATATCATCTTAGGTATCTGAGGTACAGGAATGGTTTGGTGGTGCATTTTTCCAGGTATTCTTTCAGGAGGCCCATAAAAAAGTTAGCGTATTAGGGACCCATTTTTGTGCCCATAGCTGTTCCCATTGTATGTACATAGTTTTTGTCATTGAATGTGAAGTTGTTGTGCGTAAGGATGAAATGGATGAGCTTTGCAATGTGCTTGGGGTGGATATCTGAGATTTCTCATGAGTCTCAGGAGAGGACTGGGAAAGGGGGTGATACCAAGCAATTGGGGACAGTGCTGTGAGCTTTAAAATTAAGACAGGAAGGACAAGGGTTCAAGGCTGGCTTGTGAGAGATGTTAGTATGTACAATGCATTTTTAAGGCTGCTTTCTTTAAAAAATAAATAAAAAATAAAATTCCCCCACTATTTCCCTCACTTTAGAATCCAGAGACATGGGTATATATTAAACACAACAAATACTGGAGTTGGTGAAAAGTTAGAGGAATATGGTACATCATGTAGACAGTTAACAAAAAGTAGGATGCAGACACGTGTGTCCAAAGAACATGGACGTGAATTGTGGGAAATTTGCTGCTGAGAATTGAAGCTGCCAAGAGTTTTGCTTTGTTGTTGTTACCCAAGAGTCTTGCATATTTCTTGGGTACAAAAGAGGACCAATTAAGTCAGAAATATAGACGAAACCTAGATCCTACAACCGGAAATCAGTACGTGTAACAGATCATCATTTGGTCACAGGCACAAAGCTGGAAATAACATGGAGAAAGTCATCAAGAAGGAATGGGGGTGGCTTATCAGCCAGGAGATAGTTATGATGCAGGTTTACAAAACAAGCAATAGGAAGTGGTTATTTGCCTTTATCTAAAAATACTAGAACTAGGAGGCACTCTATAAAATTAACTGTCAACAGTTTAAAAATAATTAGAACAAAGTACTTTTTCACTCGTTGTACAATTAGCTTGTGAAACTCTGGTGGAGGTTGTGAACACCAACAGTGTAACTGGGTTTAAAATAAGGATTACCTTCTAAGAAGGTAGGTTTATAAATGGCTGTTTGTCAAGTTGGTTGGGGGATGTAACCTGACTTCCAGGAGCTGTGATGTCATTATTTAGACATCACTAAATGGTTTTATTTACTGTATTGACTCTATAATGCATCCCCAATTGTGACGCTTAAGTACACATTCCCTTGTAGAATAATTTAAAGCTTATAGGAAAATAGGCTGCCTAAAAATTAAGTGCTAATACTTTGTCCGTCTGTGAGAGCAGGTAGTAAAGGAACCTGATCAAATATAAAATCTTCTAGTCCATGAACTAGATTTGGTTATCATTCATGCCCCTAGATGCCCTCTGACGAGTATTATGGTGTTACAAGTAGTGTTAAATTATTTCCTCTCCCATTTTGCTGCGTGTGGAAGGCTCATGAAAACAAAAGGGGAAATCTAATTATAGAGGAAGAGCAGTGAAGATGAATAGTTGAAACACGATTACTTTAAATAAGAGAGAAAACACAAATGATTTAAGGTCATCGTCAATTGTGTACTGCATATTTTCATTCTTCTTGTCTTGAAGCAATGTTTTTGCTCCACAATCATTTCCAAGAAAATAGTTGCTCATTGGTCATTTGAAGACTACTTATGGAAAAGTGAATGTGGCTGCCTTGTGTCAATGGAAATTGGTCCAATAAAAGATCTGAACTACTTAGGCTTCATCTGTGAAAGAGTGGTAACCATTTTGCTGATATTCCATTTAAAGAGATATTTCCACCGATTCATGTTCTGTACGTAGAGAGTTACATCTAAATGGAGATGTAATGGAGGAAAAAGACCCTTGTGGATTATTGGTGGTAATGGGTGATTTCAATGCACGTTTAGGGGCCAATGATCTAGAGCTCTCATGTTACTGTGATCCTCCATCCCAGGACCCGTATGGGAAGCTATCTTCCAGATCCTTTAAGGATTCTGGTATTAATTCCTCCAGAATTAGATTAGCTAATTTTGCGACATCTTATAATTTACATGTTCTTAATGGGTCCTGCTTTGGTGATGCAGAGGGAGAGTACACTTACCTGGGCTATCACGGATCTAGTACGGTAGACCTAGCCTTGGTCTCCTCTCCCATTATCCTCCATCTCCTGGATTTCCAAGTGGGGTCAGTTTTGACCAGTGACCATGTTCCCTTGGAAATTGCAGTGAATGTAACTTCCATTTCTATTTCATTACACGGCTCAGTTAGTACTTATGCCGATTCAAACACATTGGATAGCCATCTTTCGACCAAGTGGGAAAGGATACCTATTGACTTTCTAGACTCCATAATCTCTGATCCTAATATTCAGCAGCTGCGTGACTCTCTTCTTGCTTCCTCACAAGGCACAAGCACAATAGACCTTTATAATCAGCTCGTTGCAAATTGTGGCCAATTCTTGGAAGCCTTACACTCTAAACCCTCTGGTCAAGTTCGCCAGCCCAATAGAACATATAATAAGGGTTGGTTTGATAACGAATGTAGGACAGCCAAGAGGAAACTGGGCACTATCTATGGGGAGTATAGGAGATCGTCTATGACTAAGCTCCCAGCTCTTTATTACGCCACCAAGTCAGAGTACAAGGAACTTATCAAAGAGAAAAAAGGGCATATGATTTGGATTGCTGGGGCAGACTTTTGGTCGCGGCTGAGCAGAAAAACAACAAAGCCTTCTGGAAACTGTTAAACGCTAGTATAACCCGTACACCGATAGTTGTACTGTCACCGATCTCACCAAATTCTTGGATTGAGCATTTTCAGGGTCTGTTCAATCTCTCTTTGGGTAATGATGCCAGTGAGGTGGCCCTAGTTGATGCCAATTTGGGACCCTATTGGCCACCAACCACTATTGATGAAGTCTAACTGTTGGTGGACTCATTTTAAAAATGGGAAGGCTACAGGCTGTGACCTGATTCATGTTGAATTTTTGAAGATCCATAGGGAATGGTGGTTCCCAGTACTGGCTGCATTGTTTACAGCCATCAACAAGGTAGGGGCAATTCTACCACACTGGGGAAGAGCTATTGTCATCCCTATATTTAAAAAAGGTTCTAACAGCAACCCAGCCAACTATAGGCCCATCAGCCTTCTATGTATAATCGCAAAAATTTATGCCAAGCTTTTGTCGCTTAGACTTACAGAATGGTTGGTGAGGGATAACATCATTGCAATAGAGCAGGTTGGGTTCCAGTGGGGACGCTCAACTATTGAGTTGTGCTTGGTCCTCTACCATGTAGTCTGCAAGTACAAGTCGCGGAATGGGTCGTTTTTTGCGGCCTTCTTGGATTTAAAGGCCGCATTTGATTCCATCGACAGGGCCCTATTATGGAAGAAGTTGACAGGCTCTACAGTAGAGAGGCGTTTATTATATCTTATTTGCTCTTTACACAATCAGTCTTCTTGCGCTGTTAAAATCAATTGCCAGGGCACCTGACGCCACCCATAACTACCACCAGAGGTGTCCGGCAGGGCTGTGTCTTAGCACCAGCCCTATTCAACTACTACATCAATGACGTGTCATCTCTAATGGCTGACCCCAGGTACTCCCCCCCCCCAAAATAGCGGACACAACAATAGGGTGCCTTCTTTTTGCANGGACACAACGATAGGGTGCCTTCTTTTTGCAGATGACGTGGTTTTGTTGTCTCAAACGCAGTTAGGTTTAAAACGTCAGCTAGTAGGCTTTATGTCATTCTGCAAGGCCATGAGACTCACTATAAGTACCCAAAAATCTAGGGTGGTGGCTTTTACTGCCAAGAAGCGTAAATACAACTGTGTTATCAAGGGGGAAGAGTTCCATCAGATTCCCAGCTTCCGCTACTTGGGTCTTCTGTTCCACCAATCACTCAAATGGAAGTCCCATGTTCACCCCGCCATTCTGTCATCCACGGGCCCTTTAAGAGCATTGCTAGGTTTTTTTGCTCGTCAGGTAGGTCGGCAGTCATGCCTGCTATCAAGACGTTTAATGCAAAAGTCCAGGCCCAGGTTCTGTATGGGGCGGAACTTTGGGCCCCCCTCCAAGGAACAAATCTTAACGCGGCCCAGGCAGGATTTCTGTGCTCTCTTGTCCATGCACCCAGCGGCACGCCGTATGCAACAGTGAGAGCTGAATGCAGCCAGCTTAGCTGGCAGCAAATTGCAATGGAGCGTGCCTTTGGCTTGTGGAGTAGACTGCTGGACCCCCACTCCCCGGAGTTGCTGCGTGCCATAGGGAAGGATGGATATTACAACCCATGGCAGGCTAGTATCCAGAAAGCTCTGACTCATATGGGGCTCTCATTAGAGTATCTTGTTCACAAGCCCCAGCCTGATATTGCGAAGGAGATCATAACTAGGTCCCGGGATATTTATAGACAAACCGAAATGGGTAAAATTGCTAATTACCCGCATATGGTACTGTATTCTCTTTTCACTCCTGATTTGGGCCAGATGTCCAATTACTTGCAGGCACAGATTCCAGCTCGAGGGGGAAATTTAATTCTAGCTGCCCGCTGTAACGCATTACCCTCCCAGGTTATGGAGGGGTGATAGCAGGTATTCCCTTCGCTGAAAGGCTTTGCCCCTTTGACAGGCAGGTAGTAGAGACAGTTGGTCATATGGTGCTCAATTGCCATCTTTATGACAATTTGAGACACCAGCATCTGAAGGAACATCTAGATAAACTCCCGGGTCGTTCTGAACCGCAGATCCTTTCATTTTTGTTGGATAGCCCAAATAAAAACATAATTAAAGCCATGGCTACTTTCCTGACTGTATAATCCAAGCCAGGGAAAACTTCCTGACTTTTAAAAATAGCCCAAGACAAGCCAGTCTCCCTTGCTGCCTACCCTAATAATTTGTTATGCAAGTTTTTTAATTTTCACCTTACAATGATTATTTGAGCCTTGGCTTCTTAGGAGCATGTAAAGTTTGTGCCCTGTATTTATTGTACGTATAATATTACATTTTATTTTCCTTTTATACACGCTATGGCTTCGGCTACGCGTAATAATGAACTAAGCTAAACTAAGTAGGATTAACTCAAAATCTCATAGGTTGATTTTTGGGGGCGAATCCAACATCAACATTCTTTTCTCAAGAAGTTGGTTTTTGTTAACACTGTCACCGTAGGTAAATTTTGGAGAACCTTGTAATTTATTTAAAGGGAGCTTTGCCATGACAGTTAATGTGAAATGCCAACAATTTGTCGCATATTTATTGCATGTACTCCAATTTGCGAAGAATCCTGATCTGACATTTATTGAAACTTCCTGTGGCATGTGCATTCTTCATGAAATGGATTGCTTGGCTGTTGCCTGAATGAAATGGTTGCCTGTATCAGTCAGCATTTGAATTATGATACTCTGGTATTAACAACCAAGGGTGAAATCCTGACTGGTGAAGTGATCGGGAGTTTTACAGCCGACTTACATGTAACTGGGATTTCACCTATCGTGTATACCATCAAGAGAGCTTGGAAGTGTCACTGATGGATCTTTCTTACTGGTCGTCTGGAAAGGGTTGATAGGAAGCAAAATGGTATAGTTGAGAATCCTCAAGATCAGGTGTATACAGCGCAAAGGCATCTCTTTAGATGACTTGTATGAATGCTGACTCTGCAAATACTTGCTCTTAATTTTTACTTTAGTGCTTCCTCCCCCCACCCCATTTTCCCCCTTGAATGAAGAGCAATCTTACTGTATCCCCATTGTACAGTGAGCCTAGACAATTTCTTTTCTCCTACAGTCAGCCTTATTTTAAAAAATGCTGTAGTTAACAGCAACAGTGGCTCACGCCAGGGAGCTCCCACTGCTGAGCCAAGGGTAACAGAACTGTAACTTGTAATCATTCTTCCTTTGGTAGCCTTCCTACTATTATTGAAGAGATTACTATTACTTCTAAACAGAATGCTAGATGTGAAGTACACAAAGGCCTGACTTGGTGTATTATGATGGTTTTCAACCTTCCAAGTGGTGAAATATAAAAGCTAATACAGTTGATACAATTTTCTCTAAGTACTTTTTTTTTTTTTAGTATGGGTGGTATAACAACATTGTGCATCTGATGAATAATACAGTGGCACATAGAAATTCTTAATTTTTTAGGTTGATTAAGTTGCATTCCACTATCAAACTGTGCCAGGCAAGGAAATAAAGCAGTTTCCGCGGTCTCAACAGTTGTAGAACTCTCTATGACATGATAAGCAAGAGGAAATGAATCAAAAATTGGGAGTTTGTCAGTAGCTTCAACACAACTTTGGGAAGCTCCAAAGTCCTGCATGTCTTGAGAGACATTGGGCATTTTTACACACACCTTAAAGTGCTGGTCTTTCAATCTTCTCGGTTTTCAAGTCCACTAGTAAGTTCTGGATGCATTCTTCACACAAACGCTGCCCGGAGGCAGCCTAAAGTAGCCGCAGCTGTAGATGTGAGGGGCTGCCATGGAAACCAAGTGTCCACAGCTGTCTGGAGCAAAGCAGTTTACCAGGAGAACTTTTTATGCACAAAAGTTCTGGAAGAGGTTCTATGCAGAACTTCAGAGAGCCAGGTGTTTAAGATCTGGGTGAGTGATGTAGACACACAAAGTTCAGGATGTAACAGCAAACATGCAGGAGAAATGTGTGTGTAAAACACCCATTGTTTAACAGGACTTGTATGGCCTAGTGGAATTTTATTGTAATGTATGCTTGTGTGTGATCCTCCTAATGTGATCTTCTCCGTGCCAAAGAGCTTTACACACAAGTGATCATCTGAGTTCATGGCCATGCTCCAGAGTGCTATGGCAACTCTTTGTACACAAGGATGGAGGATCTCTGATGAACTAATCTCCTCTCCCCCCCCACCCCCAGTCAGAAGTGGCCTTGGTGGCGATTTGTGTGTTAGTCTCAGTGCCAATTTTGATAATTTCAGTACTGTTCCACCATTGGACTAAGCTCGGCCTTGCCAGATTTTGCTTTCCTGGTGGCTCAGTGTGTGGCAGCTTAAAATGAGCATGGTCAAGTGCAAATAATGTACTGTGTCAGGGTGAGAGCCCCATTGTTAAACTTAGGTTAACTTGGTTTCATGGGAATGAACATCAGCTGCTTCAAGTCCTCCAGCATTGTAGAGAGATGGCAAGAATGCAGCATTTAGTGCCTCATGTTATCAGTGATGTCACTGGGGGAATCCCCTGCCAGGACAGAGCTGGATTCAGACACATCTGAGAGAGATTTGCACTCCCTTCTATTCAATCCCCCCCCCCCTTTCTTTGAAAACAGACAGACAATTACAGGGTGCAGGGAGGGGTATCTGGCCCTGTGCACAGCACCATGGGATAGCTTACAGCACCATGGGATAGCTTGCAGCACCTGCATTGACAAGTACTGTAAAAATGAAAGTTTGGGTCAGGGGAAGCAAGGAGGAGGCATGTGTGAAGGATAAAAAGCCACCACAACGCTGTAAATTAAAAAAATGCAGAACAATCTTATGTGAATGCACCCTTTGTCTCTACCACCAACCTTTTCAGATAACACCTGAGAAGTCCTTTCCATTTTTGCTTTGTTCTTCTTCCTGACTGTCAAACAGTAACTTTCAGAAACTGGAGACTGAAGCAGCTTGCAGAACAGTTTTCACATCAATATCTAGAGACCTATTTTAAAAAATAAATAAAAAGGCCCATACATTATCAATAAAGCCCATATTAAGTAGATTACGAACTGGTTGATAGAGCTCAACAAAAGGTGCATGTAGAAGAGTGAAATTATCACCTGATTAGACAGAAGATTGTATTAGAAATACAGTGGTCAGTTGCAGGACATATGGTCTAGAATCTATTAGTTATGAAAAAGGCATAAAATCAAGGCTGATAGTCTTCATCATCCACACACACACACTGGTGGAAAATGCTAAGTCAGTTTACTCAGAGCACTCTAGATTTTTTTGAGTAACTGGGTCTGTAGTCTAGGCATACTCTGATGATGGATGGCTGGGTTGTCCCAAGCATCAGTGGCGTTAAATTGTTGTATAGTGTCCGTCCTGTTAATCTCTTCCTCCTCCCTTCTAGTGTGTTTCTCACGGTTAAGAAAGCATGGCTATCCAACATGGTATAGTCCCACTTACCTACTATCACGTTGCAGAGGAAAATGAAGCGCCACTTAAATATGCTTGCTTTTTATGCTTGGGTGCCCAGAGACAGAGTTATGCAATCTTAAAGCCTGTGAGGAAACAAAGAAGGACCCCTTCTCATTTTTCCATATCCCAGGGATCCTGAAAATCAGAAGTAAGCATCCTCATGCTAGCTAGCTCTGTATGGTTGAGAACATTTGCTCCAGATTTGGGAGAGTGGGGGAGGGTGTTGCCACTAACAGAACTCCTGTTTACCTGTAGCCACATCCCAAAACATATGATTTTAGGCATGTAGATGCAGGTAATGTGACACATGATGCCAGCCTAGCAGAAGGAAGATAATTTTTCTCTTCATTGGTTAGACTGTTGCGGGAATACTCCTGTCCAGTTATGAAGTCCACGTTTTAAAAAGAATATCTTCAACAACCATTAAAAGGAATATCGTGGAGGTGAAGAAGAATCTTGCTTCCTCCTTCATCTCCAGGATAAACAAGATCCGCCTCGACATTACTTCCCACTCCTCTCCTCTTCCTACTCCCTCCCCTCCTGTTCTCCTCCCCTCCCACCTGCCTTGAGAAAATCTCCCTACTCTCCTCCTCCAACTCTTCCACTTGACCCCTTGACCCCCTCCTGCCTCCTGACCTCCATTGCTTCCATTGTCACCCCTTCCCTCCTGCACATCATCAACCTCTTCTTCTCTACTTTCTCCTTCCCCTCTGCCTTCAAACACGTCACTGTCTCTCCTATCCTCAAAGTCCACTCTTGACCCCTCTGACCTGTCTCACTCCTTCCTTTTGCTTCCAAGCTTCTTGAACGTGTTGTCTACTCCCGCTGCCTCGACTTCCTCTCCGCCAACTCCTACCTTGACCCCTCCAATCTGGCTTCCACCCCTTCACTCTACTGAAACTACTCTCACTAAGATCACGAACAATCTTGTAGCTAAATCTAATCGCCTCTACTCCATTCTTGTCCTCCTTGCTGCCTTCAATACTGTTGACCACTCACTCTCGCTGGACTCACTTCACTCCCTTGGCT
Source organism: Sphenodon punctatus (assembly GCA_003113815.1). Lineage (NCBI taxonomy): Eukaryota > Metazoa > Chordata > Lepidosauria > Sphenodontia > Sphenodontidae > Sphenodon > Sphenodon punctatus. The sequence goes on from QEPC01001360.1 coordinate 4,098,353, forward strand.
TCTGTGACTCCGTCCTCAACTGGTTTTCCTCCTATCTCTCTTCAGTGTGTCTCTTGCCAACTTCACCTCCTCCTCTCTCGCCCTCTCAGTTGGTGTTCCCCAGGACTCTGTCCTTGGCCCTCTCCTCTATCTACACCCTGTCCCTAGGCAAACTCTGATGACACTCAACTCTCTCTCTCTCTCTTTCCTGTCTCTCTATCTATTCAAACTCGCCTCACCAGCTGTCTGATATCTCTACCTGGATGTCTCAACGTCAGCTCAAACTCAACATGGCTAAAACTGAACTCCTGCCCCTCNTCTCCCTCCTCTCTGTCGATCCTTATCAACGGTGTCACCATCCTTCCCGTCCCCCAAACCCATAGCTAAGGCTTTATCTTTGACTCACCCCTTTCTTTTAAACCCTACATCGACTCTGTTGCCAAATTCCGTCACTTCTTCCTCCATAACATTGCTAAGATTCGCCCTTTTCTCTCTATCTCCTTTACCCAAACCCTTGTTCATGCCCATGTCATCTCTGGCCTCGATTACCGTAACCTCCTTCTCACTGCCCTCCCCTGCTCTCCCCTTTCTCCCCTTATCTTCATCCAAAACTCTGCTGCCAGGGTCATCCACCTCGCCCGTCACTTCGGCCATGTGCAGCCCCTCCTCTCCTCACTTCACTGACTCTCCGTTCCTGAATGGATCCTGCACAAGCTCCTAGTCTTCACCTATAAAGCTTTTCACAACCTTGCTCCCCCCTACCTCTCTGTGCTAATTTCCCTCTGTACTCCAGTCCGTGAAGTCCGCTCCTCCTTTGTCCCCTCTCTCGCCCGCCTACGCCTCCCTGCTCCCCAAACTGTCTTCGTCCCTTCTCCCTAGCTGCCCCCCACGCGTGGAACTCCCTCCCTGCCCACATCTGCCTTGCCCCCTCCCTTCGGACCTTCAAATCCTTCCTCAGGATCCACCTCTTCCCTCCCTGATGTCTTGCTTCCCTCACCTAACTCCTGCTGATACCTTCCATCCAGTATAATCTGTTATCTGAGGTCTGTGTACTCGTATTCTCACCACATAGACCAGCCAACCATCATTCTCGATGTAGCCAAGCCAAGCACTTAAACCTGGGATCTCGCATCTATCTTTGTGCATGTTACACCCCTTGTCTCTCCCTCTGTTCCCCTTCCTTCGTCTCTTCCTCCCCCCCTCCCCCCCGGTCTCTTAGATTGTAAGTCTTAGGGCAGGGACTGTGTCTATTCCATTACTTTGTAAAGTGCCAAGTACATTGCTAGCACTATATAATTCTTGCTAATAATAATAATAATAATAATAATAAAAAATTGGAGAGGGTGCAGACGGTAGATGCAAAAAATCTTTGTTGGGCTAGAAAACTGTAGTGAGAGACAGACAGCTCAATCCGTTTAGATTATCAAAAAGGGCTAGTGACATCTTGAGTGTAGTGAGTAAGTACCTTCAAAGAGAGGTTGGATGCTAAGAGCACTTTAATGGAGAGAGACACAGTTATGCCCCCAATGATTGGAAGCTTAACCTGGACAAATTTAAATGAGAAATAACGCACTATTTTTAACAATAAGGGTGAATTAGTTTTGAAAAAAGGTTTGTCAAAGGAGGTAATACATTTTTTTCCTTTTTAGCATTCTAGATTATCTTAACTGTAACCTTTATAAAAAAACAACAAAAAACCCCACTTTGAATCAAATGCTTGTTATGATACTTGAGACATGAGATGGGTTTGTAAGCCTAGTGTGAGATGCTCTATAATCTAGATGAAGAAGCTGCGGCTTAAACCGCTCTAGAAGAAGAAAAAAACCCATAGCTGCTGCTTGAAGGACTTTGAGGTTGCTACCCAGTCTATAATTTTGAAAGATGGTTAGGTATGGTAGCTGGTACTTCTGCAGATACACTTCTGGTGATAGAATAGTGACTGTGTGAACACGAATGAAACTACTTGATTCGTGTTCACTATATTTACTGAGACCCGGTAGATATAGTGTTCCTGGATTTCCAGAAAGCATTTGCTAAGGTGCCACATAAAAGACTCTTGAAAATTAAAAAATTATGGAATAGGAGGTAGTGTCCTACTATGGATCGGTAACTGGTTAAAGGATAGGAAACAAAGAGTAGGATTGAATAGTCAGTTTTCACAATGGAGAGATGTAAAAAGTGGTGTCCCTCAGGGATCTGTATTGGGACCGGTGCTGTTTAATGTATTAATTCATGATCTGGAAAATGCGTTAAGAGTGAGGTGATTAAATTTGAAGATGACACCAAGTTATTCAAGGTAGTTAAAACATGAGCAGACTGGGAAAAACTGCAACAGGATCTTACGAGACTGTGCTTGGGCATCTAAATGGCAGAAGAGATTTAATGTGGACAAGTGCAAAGTGATGCGCATAGGGAAAAATAACCCAAACTATGAGTACAGAATGCTGGGTATTAAGCTAGTAGTTACCACTCAGGAAAAGGATCCGGAAGTGATTGTGGACAATACACTGGAATCCTCAGCCCAGTGTGCAGTAGCAGTCAAAAAAGCAAACAATGTTAGGAGTTACTCGCAAAGGGATAGAGAATAAAATTGAGGATGTCATAATGCCTCTATACAAATTGATGGTGTGACCGCACCTGGAATATTGTGTCAGTTCTGGTCGTCCCATCTCACAAAAGATATAGCTGAACTAGAAAAGGTACAGAGAAGGGCAAGAAGAATGATAAAGGGTATGGAACGGCTTCCGTACAAAGAGAGGCTTGACAAGCTGGGTCTCTTCAGCTTAGAGAAGAGAAGACTGAGAGGAGACATAATAGAGGTTTATAAAATCTTGAGTAGTGTGGAACGAGTACATGGGGAATGGTTATTTATCCTCTCAAACAGTACCAGAACTAGGGGACGCTCCATGAAACTAGCTGCCGGCAGATTTAAAACATAAAAGGAAATACTTTTTCACTCAATGCATAATTAACTTGTGGAATTTGTTGCCAGAGGACGTTGTCGAGGCCAGTAGTATAGCTGGGTTTAAAAAAGGATTGGATGAGTTTTTAGAGAGTAGGTCCATTAATGGCTATTAACCAAGTGACTTAAGGGATGAACTTCTTATTTTTGAAAGCTGGGAGTGAGCAACTGGGAATGGATTGCCTATTGTAATTGTTGGTTCTTCTCCCATGCAGTCGAGATTGGCCACTGTCAGAGGACAGGATGCTGGGCTTGATGGACCATTGGTCTGACTCAGTATGGTGGTACTTATGTTCTTATGTGTAAGTTCTAACAAAGGTGGTTGAAAGTGTTGATGAGTGTTGTCTAACCAATGAACGTTAATTCTAGCCGTTAGCATTTCTTGCCAGTAATTCTAGCTGCTGTTGCAAATTTGTGCATGCCTTTGCCTACTGGTAGGGTTGACATAAGAGCCTTTTAGAAATATAATTTGTTTTCTGTGATCATTACAACAATGCTGACTTCAGAGAGTGATTAAATGAATTTCATGTACAAAAACTGGTAATTATATTTCTGTTGTTGCTGTAACCAGATCTCTTAAATCAATTTAAACATTCTTAAATTAAGAGTTACATGGCAAATAGTATTGGCTAGCTGCTGTTCCAGTGCCTGTTCAAAAGATTAGAGGCAAAATTACATGACTGCATCTACAGCCAGGCCACATGCCAGTCATGTTTACAAAGCTATAGTTGGTTGCAGATGCTTGCTTAATGGATGGTGGATATGAGTAGGATGAAACGTTAAAGACATTTTCAGCTTAGTTAATCCTTGATGAGAGAGAACTCGGCTAGAGTATGTTCAGAGTTCATGGAGTGGAATGGAATTGCAACTTAAGTGTGCTACTTATGAAATAGCTTTAATATCCTGCCAACCTTTGTCTGTCACTTACTTAGCTGTAGTAAAATATGTAGCAGAAACAAATGACTTTCTATGGCTGCTAGACTAATGGAAATGGCATATCATTTTTAGAAAAAATAATCCCAGTTTATTGGCCAAGATCTATTTGTATGAGAGCACCACTATCCTACAGCAAACAAAAAATAGCAATACATTTAAATTCAGAACTTTCTATCTTCTGATCTAGTTCACATCCAGTTATCTCATGTTTTATAGTTGGTGTGCAGTGTATGAAGGGTATGGTATATTTCACAACTATGTAACTAAAGCTGCTTGCCATGAGACTGGGAGGGAACTGCTGCAAGCTGAAGTCATGGCAGGGGGATCACGTGACATCCCGCTCGTGTGTGCAGGGTTTTTGACATCTTTAGCCCAGTTCCGCCATGATTCCACTGATAGGAGGTAGGGCTGGATTTTCAGACCCTGGCCTCTACCTGCACTGGAGGGTAATGATTAGGCACCTGGGGGACAGCGTCTCTCTCCCCTGAGCCCCCAAAGTCCTTGCACTCAAAACCCAGGTGTCTCAGCTCCAAGCCTGCCGGGAGCAAGAGGAAAGCGGCACTGGCAAAGGGGAGCATCCGCTCTAGCTCCATCCCAAGCCTGGCTCTGGTGCCCTCAATCCCTGCCATGAGCCTTGCCACTGTCCCAGTATCTCATGGCAAGGCTTCTTCCTGACCCTCCCAAACCGCGGGGATCTGCTGCTGGGCTCTGTGGGGCAGTCATAGAATAGAACTTCAGCTTGCACCTCGACCCCACTGTCCATGCGTTGCATAACTTCAGGTTTGCGTCCTTTCCATAGGATAAAGTGGAACTTCAACATCTTATAACTTTAAAAGAACTGCACAGAACTTCTCTTTACTTTTTTTTTTTTTTTTTTAAAGGCACACCTCACTTTGCTTGCTTGAATTACCTAAAATGTTTACAGCTCCTCACAGATAACTGTAGAACCTCTAAACCCCTTCAGTCCAAGAAGGTTGTAAACACCCACAAAAATGCTCCTACCCTCCAATTTTTAAACTGCTGTATTTTGGCCCTTTTCCCATCCGATTTGGCTTAGATTTGGACAACTTCAACCTCTCACCCAAGCGATACTACATACCAAATTCCATAATTTGGATGGATGCGGCAGAGCAAACTGAAGCTCAATCCTGATAAGACGGAAGTGATGGTGGTGGGTAGGGCGAGGGAGGTGCCGGCCCCTCTGGTGGGTGGGTGGGAGTCTGCCCTCCCGTAGCCCAACAGGTTCGGAGTCTGGGGGTTGTTTTAGATCCGGGCCTCCGTCTGGATTGGCAGGTGGAGGCGGTGACTAAAGCTGCTTTTTGCCAGCTGTATCTAGTACGGAAGCTGCACCCATACATTTCGGGGCCTGACCTGGCCACTCTTANCTCTTCAGCTTAGAGAAGAGAAGACTGAGAGGAGACATAATAGAGGTTTATAAAATCTTGAGTAGTGTGGAACGAGTACATGGGGAATGGTTATTTATCCTCTCAAACAGTACCAGAACTAGGGGACGCTCCATGAAACTAGCTGCCGGCAGATTTAAAACATAAAAGGAAATACTTTTTCACTCAATGCATAATTAACTTGTGGAATTTGTTGCCAGAGGACGTTGTCGAGGCCAGTAGTATAGCTGGGTTTAAAAAAGGATTGGATGAGTTTTTAGAGAGTAGGTCCATTAATGGCTATTAACCAAGTGACTTAAGGGATGAACTTCTTATTTTTGAAAGCTGGGAGTGAGCAACTGGGAATGGATTGCCTATTGTAATTGTTGGTTCTTCTCCCATGCAGTCGAGATTGGCCACTGTCAGAGGACAGGATGCTGGGCTTGATGGACCATTGGTCTGACTCAGTATGGTGGTACTTATGTTCTTATGTGTAAGTTCTAACAAAGGTGGTTGAAAGTGTTGATGAGTGTTGTCTAACCAATGAACGTTAATTCTAGCCGTTAGCATTTCTTGCCAGTAATTCTAGCTGCTGTTGCAAATTTGTGCATGCCTTTGCCTACTGGTAGGGTTGACATAAGAGCCTTTTAGAAATATAATTTGTTTTCTGTGATCATTACAACAATGCTGACTTCAGAGAGTGATTAAATGAATTTCATGTACAAAAACTGGTAATTATATTTCTGTTGTTGCTGTAACCAGATCTCTTAAATCAATTTAAACATTCTTAAATTAAGAGTTACATGGCAAATAGTATTGGCTAGCTGCTGTTCCAGTGCCTGTTCAAAAGATTAGAGGCAAAATTACATGACTGCATCTACAGCCAGGCCACATGCCAGTCATGTTTACAAAGCTATAGTTGGTTGCAGATGCTTGCTTAATGGATGGTGGATATGAGTAGGATGAAACGTTAAAGACATTTTCAGCTTAGTTAATCCTTGATGAGAGAGAACTCGGCTAGAGTATGTTCAGAGTTCATGGATTGGAATGGAATTGCAACTTAAGTGTGCTACTTATGAAATAGCTTTAATATCCTGCCAACCTTTGTCTGTCACTTACTTAGCTGTAGTAAAATATGTAGCAGAAACAAATGACTTTCTATGGCTGCTAGACTAATGGAAATGGCATATCATTTTTAGAAAAAATAATCCCAGTTTATTGGCCAAGATCTATTTGTATGAGAGCACCACTATCCTACAGCAAACAAAAAATAGCAATACATTTAAATTCAGAACTTTCTATCTTCTGATCTAGTTCACATCCAGTTATCTCATGTTTTATAGTTGGTGTGCAGTGTATGAAGGGTATGGTATATTTCACAACTATGTAACTAAAGCTGCTTGCCATGAGACTGGGAGGGAACTGCTGCAAGCTGAAGTCATGGCAGGGGGATCACGTGACATCCCGCTCGTGTGTGCAGGGTTTTTGACATCTTTAGCCCAGTTCCGCCATGATTCCACTGATAGGAGGTAGGGCTGGATTTTCAGACCCTGGCCTCTACCTGCACTGGAGGGTAATGATTAGGCACCTGGGGGACAGCGTCTCTCTCCCCTGAGCCCCCAAAGTCCTTGCACTCAAAACCCAGGTGTCTCAGCTCCAAGCCTGCCGGGAGCAAGAGGAAAGCGGCACTGGCAAAGGGGAGCATCCGCTCTAGCTCCATCCCAAGCCTGGCTCTGGTGCCCTCAATCCCTGCCATGAGCCTTGCCACTGTCCCAGTATCTCATGGCAAGGCTTCTTCCTGACCCTCCCAAACCGCGGGGATCTGCTGCTGGGCTCTGTGGGGCAGTCATAGAATAGAACTTCAGCTTGCACCTCGACCCCACTGTCCATGCGTTGCATAACTTCAGGTTTGCGTCCTTTCCATAGGATAAAGTGGAACTTCAACATCTTATAACTTTAAAAGAACTGCACAGAACTTCTCTTTACTTTTTTTTTTTTTTTTTTAAAGGCACACCTCACTTTGCTTGCTTGAATTACCTAAAATGTTTACAGCTCCTCACAGATAACTGTAGAACCTCTAAACCCCTTCAGTCCAAGAAGGTTGTAAACACCCACAAAAATGCTCCTACCCTCCAATTTTTAAACTGCTGTATTTTGGCCCTTTTCCCATCCGATTTGGCTTAGATTTGGACAACTTCAACCTCTCACCCAAGCGATACTACATACCAAATTCCATAATTTGGATGGATGCGGCAGAGCAAACTGAAGCTCAATCCTGATAAGACGGAAGTGATGGTGGTGGGTAGGGCGAGGGAGGTGCCGGCCCCTCTGGTGGGTGGGTGGGAGTCTGCCCTCCCGTAGCCCAACAGGTTCGGAGTCTGGGGGTTGTTTTAGATCCGGGCCTCCGTCTGGATTGGCAGGTGGAGGCGGTGACTAAAGCTGCTTTTTGCCAGCTGTATCTAGTACGGAAGCTGCACCCATACATTTCGGGGCCTGACCTGGCCACTCTTATTCACGCCTTCATCACCTCGAGACTAGACTACTGCAACGCGCTCTACTTGGGGCTTCCCTTGACGCTGGTTCGGAGGCTGCAGCTGATGCAGAATGCGACGGCCTGTCTCCTTACAGGGACGAGGCGGCGAGAGCATATAACACCTGTGCTCTGCACTGGCTGCCTATAGTGTACCGAGCCAGATTCAAGGTGTTGGTGTTGATCTATAAAGCCCTATACGGTCTGGCCCCCTCATACCTTGGGGACCGCCTCGCCTCCTGTGCCTCAGGGCGATCCCTGTGGTCTGCCAGGGGCACCTTCTTGGAGGTCCCCTGTGTTAAACGGGGGGCCACAATGGAGCGGGCGTTCTTGCCAGGCTGCGACTTTGGAACTCCCTTCTGGAGGAAGCTCGCCTGGCCCCAGGCCTGATGGCTTTTTGTCGAGCCTGTAAGACCTGGCTGTTCGCCCAGGCCTTCCGAGGGGAGGGTGGAAGGGGAGGGTGAGGTGGGGTGATTATTTTTAAATTATCCTATTTGATGTTTTTATGAGTTTTTATTATTGTTTTACCTGCTGTGAGCTGCCCCGGGATACCGTAGGCATGGGGGGGGGCGGCCAAATAAATAAATCAATAAATCAACTCAATTTTACAAGGAATAGGATGTTTGTGCTTTATAATGGAGCATGCAGTATGCCTCAACTATACAGTCTCTCCGGTGCCTGTATAATGTTTACTGCTTATAGTGATCTGCCAACTACTAGCAATGAATAAGCAGGGCTTGCCTGGGAAAGAGCATAGTGTCTTAATGGGGAGAAGGAATTTGGAAAAAGAATTTAAGCACTTTAACTTCCTACATGCCCTAATAGCACCAAAGGGTGTACACGAGATGGCAGTCTGAAATAGCAAGCAGCAGGTTCGGGGCTATGGGCCTGTCTATTAGATGCCTGCCAGATGTCTGCCATTCACCTGCCATGGGACTGCTACTCATATTGTCATCCTGGGGAAGACTGATGCCGTTGTGCAGGGTACCGTGCTTCCCTGCTACTGCCTTCCATCTGTTGGGGTGAGCCATGGTGCGCCCACGTGGCTGTCCCGTGCGTTCGGGTGCGCACAGCCTTTGTGTGCATTCAGGTCCTCCAGGATCACGGTACCCTGCACCGCGGGAATAGTGGCTAGAGCGATCCAGGGAGCAACCATGCATCAGTGGTGGGGAGGGAGCAGAAAGCATGGCGCTAGCCAATTTGTTGGGTGCCGTTCTCAACCAGGGGAGTGGCAGCTGCGTGGGCTCACTGTGGCCCACCTCAACATCTTCTCCAGCCCTTTCTCTTTTTTCCCCAACATCTGGCATGAGTTGACAGCATGTTGGAGCCAGATGGAGGCAAGGGTCCAGTCCTTACCAAAGTCATCTTGCTGGGTAGACAGGCTTTTGAGTCGCAACAAAATGCCAAACTGGAATCTGTCAGAAAGAGACAAGCTAGGGAAGTAGCTGGAATCCAGGCAGTTGTCTGAAACCAGTGCATCAAAGAGAAGATGTAGCGGGGAGATAAGTAGACTGGGGATCAGGTTTAAATCTGGACAGCCTGATCCTAAACAGTGTACACAGCAGCGGGAGCACACCCTGCACAAACTGCATACGCATACTGGATGTAGATTACTGACAGGGCCACAATTCACAGAATGGCTGCAGGAGCTCCCTGATAGTAGCGACTAAGGCCTTCTAGGAATGGGGTAAAGCTGCGCCCCCTTGCAAGGCAGCTCTGAGACCTTTCCACATACCGAGCTTTCCACTTGGCAACATCTCAGGCCGTGGGTGTGTGTAGGCAAACACAGCCCCCAAGCATCAGTAGCCTCCCATGGACCACGTGCAAAGTATTCAATTAGAATTTCTTCTCTTATGGTACGCAGGTAGAAAGCACTCAATTTAATTGAGCTGTCTTACTCCTACGCCATTTCTATAGAACAATTTTCTAATGAGAACTTCTAATTTGTTAAGGAATTGGCAGTAATATTTTTTTTCTCCTCAGATGTACTTGATTGTAGTTGTACATAGGTAATGTTTTCTAGTAATAATTTAGCATTTAAATATCAGCTGTGATGGAGAGGAATTTGTATGAAAAGGTTTATAAAAAGACATTTTTAAAGTGTGTACATGGATGCAGAGAGTGAAGGTGCTTTGTGGATGTGGGGGGGGGGGGAATAGCCTCATTGGTCTGAAAATTTCACTAAAAGGAAAAAACTTTTATTGGACGCTAGCTCTTGGTTTAAGAAGGTTTTGGTTATGTGCTCTTTTTTGTGGGTTGCAAGAACTGGTTAATATTTATAAAGTGCTTCTAAAGTTTGGCTTTTCAAGTGCTCCTCAATTTGTGAAGACCAGAACTGTAGTATAAGGCCTCAATAGTTTGGCTTTAAGGTTATCAAACTTAACCTACTAAACTCAAGCTGGTCTGGTGTCATGACAGTGAGCGCTAATAGGGCAAAACATGATTATCTGGTTGACATTTGTGTCTCGGATAAGGTCCCCATCCCAGTTCAAATGTGTACTAGATGTTTTTCAAGCAAAGTAGATCGCTAGTAATTCTCCACTTAAATATTAAGCTAGCTATGCGCTAAATATCTTTAGCTGAATACTTTTACTGTAAGCTTAAAAATTACTTTGGAGATTTCTTTTTCCCTGGGAGGTATCTGAGATGTGAGTGTACATGGAAAGTCCTGAGAACATTCATGTACTTGCCTCTGTTTCGGTTTTGAGAAGACTGGATTTTTAAAAACAAATTTAGCTTTGTGTTTCCTCTTTGTGGATCATCAGTGTCAGGAATTGTTCACAAGTTTTGACTCTACTGGCTAATTGCCTGAATCTTTTTTTGCAGCGTATTTTTGTTCTGTTTTTTTTTTTAAAGCCCTCCCCTCCTCCCCCATCAGATAAATTGAGTAATAATAAGAAAATGATAAAATCCTTTAAGCACTGTCCTGAAATACTGTACAGAATAGTGTTAAGATGTGGTACATTTTGATTTTAAGCTGTTTGAATGTCAAAACGGGTTTATGTTTTGATTGTAAGTACTTGAGCAGGGACTGTGTCTATCTTATTCTTTGTAAAGTGCCAGATACATCACTGGTGCTATATAAATGCTAATAATAATAATTGGAACTTTGGAAATGTGTTGCAAAACCATATTGAAGTTCTAAACTGTTGGCTGTTTTTGGTTTATACTTGATATTTCAGTGGTGGGGAAGGTGTAATTATCTACTTAAAATACTGTTGAGTGATTTTAGCATTTCAAAATTACTACAATCCTGAACAAGTATTTATATCCAACTTCACATTCTGAAGACTCTCGACATATTCACCTCACATAGCCCCTGGAATGTAGTTTTATATTCTATTTTATGCATGAGGAAACTGCATGAGGCTGACCACTTCATTGGAATTCCATGAGGAATTTTATGCATGAGGCTGACCGCTTCATTGGCTTTTCTAAAGATAGAGAAGGCATCAGTTGGAGCTGGAATGCAAATTTGGTGTTTCCTTGTTCCATTTTATACTTGGACCATAAAGTGTATATGTATAATTTGCAACAGGGCAATTCACACAGTGCAGAATAAAATAGAAGCCAATAGTGGCCATCAGAAGTGAGGTGGCTGGGAAAGTTTAAGAACAGAAGTATGAGTATTTAAAGGTGGTTATAGGTCATAAAACCAGTGCTGCTCTTAAACTTGTTGTTCTTGATGTCACGTAGAGCTATACATTTCAGTTACTGTCTCCTCTTCCAAAGGTATTCTGAAATGGTTCTGTTTTGAGACTAAGGTTTGAAATGTCAGGAATGAAGATGTTGTCGTTGCAAGAGTTTTAGCCCACAAATTTTATGGTTCTCTTGACTATCATTTTTATGCATGAGCTCAACCAAAAACATTGAGACTAGTTTCATTCATGACGTTGCAATTAGAATACTTGGACAATTGATGGGACTGGGTGAAGTGTCTGTAATTGGCACTTGTAGGTCATATGTAACTTGAGTTGTTGGGAAGACAAAGTGAGCACACTCTCTCTCTGGATTGAGTTGTTGGGGGACCCTTATAGTGGATGTCATGGAACTGTTTGCAAGTTCTACCTATGCTGTTTTGGTAGGGTCTGCTTCCTTTTTGCATTGATATGATCCTGGTTAGTGAGGAAGAGGAGGTTTTTGGTGACATCTCCAAGTTATCACCATAGACTAGAGTCTTGAGTTATGCTTGTTTAATTACTTGTGTGGGCTAGTAAGTGATGATTGGGGGAATACTGTTAAGGAGATTGTCTCAAGTTTTCAGGGGCATTTTAGTGGCCCATTTCATGCTCTTCTCTTCTGATGGGAGTGATTGATGTCCTCGTTTATATGATTTACTGATTTATAGAAAATGACTCTAATTTGATTCAATTTTTCTTCATAGAAGATGTCTGAAGCATCAGAAGATCATAACCACTGGAAGGGCTATTGACTTCCAATCCTTGAGAAACTCAGAATAACATCAATCTGGCATGGCGCAGGGCAGCCAGCAACTCAATGTGCAGGTACTCCATGATCTCCGGCAACGTTTCCCTGAGATTCCAGAAGGAGTGGTGTCTCACTGCATGCTCCAGGTATGCTTCACTAGAATGATTCTTTATTCCTGAAATGTATAAATTATTATACTTTATTATTGGTGAGGTAGAGCCCAATTCATTTTCATAGTAGTCTTCTGCTATCTTTCAGTTTCCAAAGAGCTAAGAGGCTGCTAGAATACAGAGGTTGGTTTCATTGTAATTCCTATTAAAAATAAATAAATTGGGAACATAGCATTGAGTGGGGGTTGGACTAGATGACCTCTGACATCCCTTCAACCTTCTGATTCTCTAGTGGGCTTGGCCTGTTCTGTCTCCCCCAGCTGTCAGACAGTTGCGCAAACATGTTTTGTGGCACAAGCAAACGTGTGCAAATCAACAATAGCAGCAGCTTCATTTTAAACAATTAAGAAAAGATAATTAGAGCTTTGCTAAAGAGGCCTTCCTACGAGCGGGAGATTTGATCTGTCAAAATTTCAGTAATCAGTTTTTCTTAATCATTTAAAGTGAAGCCCTTCCCTGAAAGGATGGTAAAATGGTATTTATAGGCTGCATTTGTCGGTTACTTCTGAAACAAAAGTATTTGAACGTAAAATATATATTTTTTTCCAATTGCCAGGCCATGAATAGAATCTAGCTCATTCCTTCTTGTTTTGGCTCCAAAGGCCAAACAAGAAGAGAGCCAATGAAAGGTTATTTTTGTCACTAAATTGAGCACACACAACCCTTGAATAAACACAGGAGGTATAAATGTTACTAAAAGAGTTGCTATTTTGATAATCCTTTCAAAATAATCCTTCAACATTTTATTTTGAGACTGTTATTTTTCTTTCTAGGACATCTTTCCACTTATTATTTGAGGGTAACTTTTATGTAGGGTTAGAAGGCAAGCAACCTAGCCAAAAGCAGCAGCTGGTGCATTTCTGAGAAGGTAGTAATAATTCTCTTCTCCACGGACAAAAATACTTTTCTAAGGGATCAGCGGAGAGGCCTGATATGAGGGGGAGCAAGACTAATTCATCTTGAGCTTGCTATGGTAGTAGTGGTCACCAAGATGGTGCCTTCGTTACTGTATATACTGAATATACTGTGGAGGAAGTGTGGGAAGCTGGCTTTCATGGGTGTCTGACAACAACCTGAGACCTCACAGAATGAAAGGGGAATTGTGCATTCACACATTACAAAAATTGCAGAATTATAATACCTGTTATCTCGGGTTATTCTAATAGCCCATTTTTAAAAATGTGTGAAAACGGCAGCCCTTAGTTTCCTCTCCCTACCTGGCTATATATTTTTTTCACTTTGCCTGCCTGTGATCCAAGCTTCAGCCCCATCAAGCTGGTATGGTTTGTGCTATGGATTGGGAGGGTGCTGCTGTTCCCTGCCAAACAGCTGATGGATGGCAGTAACAGCAAGGGCTCTGAAAACTTTTTGTTGGGGCAAAGACATCCATGAAAGCCACCTTCCTGAAATCCCTCCTCATCTTCCCAAATTATATATATGGTACGTCTACTCTATTTCAACTATAGTGGTGCCACATTCTACGTTTTTTCTTGACCTTTATTTCTAGCCATCTGACCTGGAACTTGATGCAAGAGTAGGTTTAGGAACAGATAGGAAAGCTTACTGCTGATGCCAGGACAAGGTTAAGGTATGCTAGATTTAACTTTAATGACTCATTTTCCCCCTTTTCTCCGAGAGGACCAAGTTGTGTGCAAGAGGACAAACATTTCCCCTCAAGTCATCCTTTTTAATCTGCTGCCTTTCCTACTAGAATGACCTATATACTTTGCCAAGCTTGACTGCAGTCCTGCTCCCTGGAGGTGGTGCCATATTTTTAAATTTTTTTTTAAAAAAGGAGGGGAGCATTAATTGAGTGCAGGAATTACTGCATGCACTATCTCACGCATCATAGCTTTCAGCTGCCAGAAGGTCCTAATAATAGGAAGTTTCCTATTAACCCTCACATACGCCATTATTTCTTTTCTGGTAAAAGGATCTTGGAATGACCATGTTTAACCACCACACTACTGTAAGTTGAAAATCAGTTTGAAATGCACCTGCATTTCCCCCATGTAACAGCCAAGGTTAGGATTTGGGTTTTTTTAAATGAGTTTTATGTGGTTTCATGGGGTTTATGACATATGTATGTTTCTTTGATGATGATAACAACCGCCCTGAGCCATCAGTGAAGAGTGGGATGAAAATCCAAATAAATCTGTGCACCATACCCAAACACTAAATAGATCTGGACAGGGGCGATTGGTGGGTTTGGAGGCTGGAGGGGCAGTGGGTGGGTTAAACCTGTGAAAAGGGGTGGAGCCAGGGCAATGGTAGGCGGAGCCAGGGCATAACCCAGCAGCAAGAAGTTCCAAGGGTTAACGCTGGATGGATATTACATTACTTAATGCTGGGAACGCTGCTGTGTGAAACACTGCTACTGGGGAATAGAGAACCCTCTTACTGGGGTCCCGTCCATTCTCCTCTCTCTTTCCCACTGGGTCCAAATTAACTATAGTAGGTTAAAAAAAAATCACGTTGCCATCGCCCACCTTTATCCTGAGCCCTCGAATCCTTGATTTTCATGGTATGCTTGGCCACCTGTAGACTTCTGAAGGTGTAGGCTTTGGGACAAGCCTTTCTGGCTTGGAGAACCGGGAGGACTGAGTTAGCTCCCTGTTCTGCAGCAAGCTGAATCAGAAGAGAATGAAAGGGAAGAGAAGGACAGGACAGAGGAGAAGTAGGAGGAAAAGGGTTTGGTTTTGGAGCACGAGAAGAGGAAGGGGGAAGAGATGGGTTCAGTGGGGGACAGGGGAAAAGGGTTTCCTTGTTACCTGCAGCCTAAGATGCGCTCCTACCTACTTTCTCCTATGTTCACAAGGAGGGCGAGGCGAGGTGTGGAATCATGCCAGATCTCAGACAAACTAGATAGAAAAAAGAAGCAAATTACTTTAGATGTTTGCATTTTGAATGACATTTTTGAATTTTGCTTCTTTGTGGGCCTCTCCCCCAAAGATGAGGTCCAAGACCCTCCCAATCCCCATGCCATTATCCTGAACACTCTTCATTTTCATGCTCTCCTTGGCTGCCTGTAGTTTTCTTGGGTAGGCTCCCAGTCCATTCACTGTTTATGTCCCACAGCTGGTCTTCTTGAGGCCTCCAGACACAGTGTGACTTCAGGGTTCACTGGACCTATAGAAGCCAAAGTCAAACACTGCATCTGGAGACACAGTGGTGGGGGGGCCAGTTGGTGTAGAGGCCCCTATGCCTGGGGTTCTGGAGCTCACATGAGTTACAAAATGTCTGGCTGCCCAAACATAAGCACACAGACCATTTTTCTTTTTTAAAGGTTAGGCCCCCTTCCGGGCTCCTCCATTACCACCACACCAGGCCCCCTCCAGTCCCCCAGCCCCACTGCTCATCCAGACTCCCTGTGTCCCACCCCACCATGTCTAACAGTTCACCCACTCCCCTACTTTGTTCAGCAAATGTCTTTTGAAACAATACATAACCAGCTTGTAGGGCGGTAGTTTGCTGGAGCCGTCCTATCCCCTTTCTTCCATATTGGTACAACCACACTGGTTTGCCATACAGCTGGAACACTCCTTGAGTTGTTAATATGAGTGAACAGCTTAGCCATAGCTGGGAGCCACCAATCCGGGAAGCACTTATACACCTCGGTGGGTATATAGTCTCTACCCGGTGCTTTTCCCATCTGAAGCATAGTAATTGCTTCGAGGATCTGTCCCTCCTCAACTGGTGGCCAAGTGGGCATGTCCCTCTGGTCAATTAGTTCCAGACTAGGTTGTTCTGCATCTACTGTGTTAAACGGTTCAGTGAAGTGACTAACCTGCATCCCCTGACTTATATTAGAGTATATAAATTCTTTGCATGCCAGATGCCATTGATCATCTTCCAAAAAACAGAAGCCTCTTTAGAGGTGGCTGCAACCTGAAGATTTGGCCATTGACTTATATAAAAATGTTTTTTCTTCTGATGTAGGAGTGCCTTATAGCTTTTTTGAGGGTCTGATAGGTAGCATCCCTCCCTGCTCCCATATTATTCTTAAGGTGATGTGCTGCTTTTCTTAAAGTGCACCTTGCTTGCTGGCATACTGCATCCCACCGTCCCTTTTCTCTTGTACTCAACTGCCTATTTGGGATGGTCTGTATTGTGAGGAGAGGGAGAAACATTTCAATGAGTCCTTCCATAATCTCCATAGCCACTGAGGCCTCCGAAGATGAAATAAGCTCCTGTCTTAGCATCAAGACTTGATCAGAGGCCAGAAAGGATGCTATGTCTGAACATAAATCAGGAGTCCATAGATGCCGCCTTCTGCCTCCCTCAAGAATTACACCTGGTTGGACCCTATCCTGTATACCAGAACTATGAGCCTGTAAAGTTGAGGAAAGGGAAAGTGGGAAATGGTTGCTTACTATCCTTGGTTCCACCACAAAAGCTATGACAAGCTGTTTTAGGGGAAGAAAAAACAGTGCATAATCTATTACACTGCTTCCCCTATTTGCTATACAGGTGTACTCTTCCCCTCAAATCCCCTGGCATGTTTCCATTCAATATGAATAAAAACTAATCTAGGAAAAAATGATAAAGATCCTTTACTGCCCTAGTAATTGTTTGATCCCTAGAGGTCCTGCCCTCATTCCACTCTGCTGCTACCCCATTCAGGGAGATGATATTAAGTGGTTTCTCAAGAGCCTCCGTGCTGCATCCTATGCGGGCATTAAAATCCCCCATCAGGAGGATGTAGTCCGGTGTTTGCCCTTCTTCTGTTGTATCCAAACGGGACTCTAATATCAACCAATAATTAGTGGAAGACGCTGGTGGAAAATATATATTAAACAAATAAAACTTAACAGAATTCAAGTAAGTACATCCCAGACCTAAGATGTAGCCCTGATGGCTCAGTACCAATTCACAAGTAATATCTAGCTCAGCCGAAATTAAAATAGCTATACAAAGTCTTCCTCTACCTATGTGGGGTGCTGCATTAGAGGACCAACATCGGTAACCTTAAACATCACACTCCTCTACCCCCTCCAATCAGGTTTCCTGCAGGCATATAACATCAAATTGTCTAATATAGTTTAAAAAATCCTTATCATATTGCTTTGATTTCCATCCCGCAATATTTCATGAAGCAATGCTTAACGGTGACCATCTAAGGTCCAGTGTTGGTTGTAAGCTGTCATGTCAATCTTTGATACTATTTAGTTCTATCTCAGCTTGCAATTCGTCCTGCACTAAGGAGGACTTCGTAGGAGGGGAGGGGAATAATGCCAATGGGTCCAACTAGTCCCTCCGACTGCGCCTCAAATCCTGCCTCAATAATAGTGTGTGATTCAGCTGGATCTTGTTCCTCTATTTCCACCTCTCTATTCAGCATAACTTTATGCTGAGCCAGCTGGTCAGGCTGGGGAATCTGCTGGACCTGGATGGAGGATTTCCCTTCATCATTCTTAGCTTCATCCTCTAAGTTTGCTCCCTTACCCAGACCTTCATATATCAAAGTACCCTCTCCTACTGGGGTATCTAATTGGCTCTCAAGCTGTATCAGCGAGTCATCTATCTGATATCTCATACATTTGTCCCCAGCTTCATGTGTAGCTAGTACCCATCTGTACAGATTAAATATCTTGCTCAGGAAGGAATTCTGCCTTTCTATAGGAAGGCTTGAATATCTACCTCTGGGGCACGAACTTGGTCTAAAAGAGCCAATGGTTGCCAAAGCAGCCAGGTGGATTAGTTCCTGTATCTTCATATCTTCTGGACCATCAAAACCTTCCAAAATTGAGCCGGGGGATTTAGCCCCCACTAATGTTAGATTTACTTGTGTCCAAGGTTTTGATGCCTCTGCCCTCTCTCTCTCTGTCCTTCCCCCATGCCGACTCACATCCCTTCCTAGATCTTAAGAATCCATCTATAGGGGCCACCTCCTGTTCATTGCGTATAGCCTCATTGGTCTGAATAAGTATGTGGGACCTGGTTACAATAAATTCTTGATGGAAACACACCCCTCTTGAGCAACTGCTCCTCCCCCCCCCCCCCCATATATGTTGCACTTGCTGGGTGGTCCTAAAGTGTAGTAAAACTTCATGCCGATTATGCATGTTAAATAGTCTTATCTATTCCCAAGATGTCTCGTTGCGTAATGGGAGCTCTTAAAATCATTAGCAAATGTTCTGCTACTTCAAGCGGGGTGCCCCAATATGGTAATCTCCCCCCTGGCAGGGGTAATATAGTTAATATCACCTTATCAGCAGCTAATACAAAAGGATTAGAATGAATATTTTCCTCCCTGGATAGCCCGTTCTCAGCCCTGTACATCTCATCTACAGGTTGGGATTGCATAACTAAATCCTCATTTGCACCACTAGTTGTTTGTGTCCCCCCCCACCCTTCCTTTAACTTGCCCTCAACAGTTTTAATTAAATCATCCATTTTTAACTGCAGTAGGTTAACTTGAGTGAACAAGTATTTGACCGTCTGAGCTGTTAGTAAAACATGCTCTGCAAGCAGAGCATCTGACATTCTATTTATAGTGTCCAACTCAGTTCTCTTCCCCACCTCTTCTGTTAAAGAGAGGTCACTTAATCTAGCATCCAGTTGAGGTGGGTTGAGCCTCCAGAATGGTGGAGGGTGATCGGTGCAACGCTTCTGTCCTTGGGAGAGTATCTGGGACCAGCGGGGCAAATGAATTAGAGGTGGGTAGATGAAAAGTTTTGCCACCAGTGGCTCCAAAAAAAATCATTCACTTTCCTCTGTTTCCCCGGAGGGGAGGCTGGGGAAATGGGAATATTGCTTTTCTTACTCTTAGTTGGCATGGTAAGGAATATAGAGTCCCAACACCTCCAGTTTCAAGAACTTGGCCAAAGGTTTCAGCCCTTTGACTCACAGCCAACTGCACAGACCGCTCTAGTGGCTTTGGCTGTCCAGTTCTCAGTGGGGAGGGGCTCAGGTTTTTCCCCGCTTGTGTAGCAAAACCAAATTCCTGGGCAGCTACACGATAGAAATCAAAGGAGTCTGTGTTCGCTGCCCTTGTTGGTGTGGAGGATACTTCTACTGGCAACCAAGAAGATTCTCACGAGGATGTAAAGAGGGCTCCCTGCTCCTCTGCCACTGAATGGCCAAGCATCCTTTGGTCGTCGCCCTTGGGTGCTTGGAACCCTTTTCAAGGGAAGCTAATCAGTACCTGGGAGGAAAGAGGAACTCCAGTCAGGTGGACCCAATGTTCCCTCAACTACACACCAACCGCAATATATTTTAAAAATGTATGTGAACTGTATTTCCTCACCTCACACCTGCATGAATTTAAGATCCAATTCAAGGTGTTGGTTATTACCTTTAAAGCTCTATATGGCTTGGGCCCTACTTACCTGTGGGACTGCCTCACCCCTCATGTCCTGGATTGGACCCTGCTGTCAGCTGGGGACACCTATTTGGAGGTTTCCTGGGTGGCCACATTTGAGCGGGTGTTCTCGATCGCCGCACTGCGGCTATAGAATTCCCTCCTGGTGGAGATTAGCCTCTCTCCGGCTCTCCCTTCCTTCTGCAGACAATGCAAGACCTCGCTGTTTCGCCAGACATTTGGTATGGGGGATGGGTAGTGGGTGGGGGTTTTTGTGTTTTGCTTTAATAATGGGTTTTTCACTGGACCCCTCTTATTGTGGATTTTAATTAAAATATATATTTTATATTTGATGCTTTTTATATGTTATACACCGCCCTGGGCTGCCATTGGGCAGGATTGGGTGGGTATAGAAATATTATAAGTAAGAGTGTCTGTATTCCCAGAAATTAAGGCCTGTTTCAGATAGTTAAATATTCCATGTCTGCTCAGTAAGACTAAATTAGTCATTTCCTAGCTGCCGTATTTCCAAATATCACATTATGTTGCGAGTTGAAGGCACTGTGGACTCGTTAACAAGTGCCTGGCTGATAGCAATCAGGCACTGGTGTCTGCTGCTTCCTGCTGCCTTAATGCTGCTTCTATATGGGGTCTGGAGGGGACCAACATTACCTCAATTTTTTTTTTCTTCCTCATTGTGTGCGTTGATAGTGTACATGTGCACTCTGTGTGACACACACTAACACTGAGAAACTAGAGTGAATATTGCTGCAAGGTGTGTGGTTCTGGTGGTACTTTAGAGTATATCACATCACAAGACTGGTGAGGAAATGGTAATCTGAGTTTTTTCATTTTTAAAAAGTTGTCTCTAGGCCTGGCAGTGGTGGGAAAGCAC
This sequence comes from Sphenodon punctatus, assembly GCA_003113815.1. Lineage (NCBI taxonomy): Eukaryota > Metazoa > Chordata > Lepidosauria > Sphenodontia > Sphenodontidae > Sphenodon > Sphenodon punctatus. The sequence goes on from QEPC01001360.1 coordinate 4,118,938, forward strand.
AGAAAACCCAAAGGTTTATACACCAAATTATAAAGTACCCAGATTATGTTTTTTAAAATATATGGTTTTTAAGAGAGGCTTGTGATTTTGGTGATGAACAGTTCCTGACTCGTACGTAAGTTGACAACTCTGCTCTCTTCCTGTTGAACAATAGCTACTGCAATGAACAATAACTACTGCAATGAACACTTTAAAGAAGGGAGAAAAGGAGAGCTGGGATCGAGACGAGCCATGCATGGGGATATAAAAGAGCAGGGAGCACGAGGGGGATATGGAAGTCAGACTCTCTCTCCCCTCCCCATTGGAAGAATTTCTCCAACCTTCCAGAGATGGGAGGGAGGGGTGTGACTGTATTGATAATGGCAGCAGGGAGAGTAGAAGGGAAAACGGGGAAGCTGTTGCCTCTTCAGAAAATAGGAAGTGAGATGAAGTTGGCTGAGAAGCTTCCCAGAGCTCCAGTGGTTTCTGCGGAGAGGAAAGGATGAGTGAGGAGGTGATGGGGCTTTGATGCCTGTGCTCAGTCATGCAAGCTTTACTCACCCCCTTGTGTTCTAGCTATAATCTCACAAGTTTTTGACCACATGAGAAATAGAAAATAGGCACGCAGTTGAAAATGGACTTGAATCAAAACTGTAAGGAATTGGCTTAGAACCAGGCATTGATTCTAAGTTAACTTGGCTTCCATCATGGGGTTGTTTTCCATCCCTCGGTGGAAAAAAACATGAAAAATATGGTAATTTGTGGCTCTACAAGTTTGAGATTTTAGGACATTGTCACCAGCCTCTGGGCATAACATACTCAAATTTCATCCAGATATCTCTTACCGTTTGTCTTCTATAATAAAAGAACTAAAAAAAAAAAAGAAGGCTTGGGGTGGAAAAATCACCCCAGCGTCAATGGAGTTTTCCTATTGGGGTAGAAATCCCAGCCAATGCATTTCAATTGGGGTGGACGTCCTCCCCAGCTTAAAAGCAGCCAAATCAACATTTTTAAAGGCCAGTTCAGACTGCAAGATGACATGGAAGGCAAGGTCACTTTAGACGGGCAGCGGCAATGAAAATTAACCCCTTCACTGCCACGAACATCTCTTCAATGTTTCCACCAGTGTCTAATAGAAAAAAGTAGCCATGAAAATTTTTTCATTTGCTCACTCCATCTGCAAAGCTTCCTTTCTCACCCAGCCTCCTAGGTTTCAGTCTCTTAGTCTGTATGATAGATTTAATTTCCCACCCAGCCTCCTAGGTTTCAGTCTCTTAGTCTGTTAGATAGATTTTATCTCCCTTCCCATAGGCTTCATTTCTCCAGCAAGCCAGAAGTGCCCTCATTGTCCTCAAAAACTGACCACAGAAATGAAAAAAAACACCACAACCTTATGGGCCATTAGCAGGTGATTACAAGTGATAGCCATATCCTGAAGTTAAGGGCAGGGGCGGCCGGTGGGTTTTGAGTTTGGAAGGGCAGTAAGACTGGCAAGCCAGTAGGCGGAGCCAGGGCAACGATAGGCAGAGCCAGGGCAACGGTAGGCCAGTGGCATGGCATAACCAGAAACCCAGAAAACACTGGCAAAACACAGCAGCAAGGAGTTCCCAGGGTTAACATTGGATGGAAGAAATCATAGTCTACATGCACATCAAGCTTAAAATAAATAATGTATAAACCGCAAACACAGGGAAACACAGAAAACACTGGCAAAACGCTGGCACAACACAGTAGCAAGGAGTTCCCAGGGTTAACATCGGATGGAAGAAAACGCAGTCTACATGCACATCATGCTTCAAATAAATAATGTGTAAACCCCAAACACAGGGAAACACAGAAAACACTGGCACAAATCAGCAGCAAGGAGTTCCCAGGGTTAACATCAGATGGAAGAAAACACAGTCTACATGCACATCAAGCTTAAAATAAATAATGTATAATCCCCAAACACAGAGAAACACAGAAAACACTGGGGGAGGGGGAACAGCCTAGGAGTGGGATTCAGGGTGGGGGGCCTAGGGGTGGGTGCGGGGAACAGCCTAGGGTGCGTGGGGGGGAAACAGCCTAGGGGGGTGCGGTGCGGCTGAGACTTCCTTTCCCCCCCCCACATCCACCCCCCTAGGCTCAGCCTAGGGGGATGGATGCGGGGGGGGGGAGAGGAATCAGTCTGTGCTTACCTGCTGCAGGCTGCTGCTGCTCTTCTGCACCTTCGGGATGCAGCGGGTGCGGGAAGGAAGCGTGCGGGTGCAGACTGACTCTCGGAGGACTGAGGCAGGGAGG
>QEPC01001360.1:4121241-4155418 GCA_003113815.1 Sphenodon punctatus
GGGTGCGAGTGTGGGATGGTGGGGGGAATAGCCTAGGGGTGGGGGGAAACAGGCTCAGCCTAGGAGGAGGATGGAGAGGGAGGGAGGTCGGGTACAGTGTGGGGGAGGGAGGAATCAGTCAGTCTTACCTGCTCTGAGTCTGACTGCTGCTGCTTCTCCTCCTTGGTGGCGGTCCTCCCAGGCTAGGCATAGGGGGGATGGAGTTTAGTTTTTTTTAAAATTGCCCACGTGTCCCCGCAGAGCCAGGATGCGAGGGCAATTTAAAAAAACCAAAAAACCCACAAAAACAGTCCAGTTCCCACTCCTGCTGCCATTGCCGCTCTCCCCCCCCGCATCTGAGTGGCGAGCGGCAATGGCAGCGGGAACTGGCGTGCGGGCTGGCGCAGACTATCTTGCCAGGGCTGTCAGCGCAACCGCCCTGGCGAGATCTTCCATTGAGCGCAATGGAAAGGCTAGCCCCTCCTTCCACAGCACGTCCCATGCGTGCTGTGGACGGTGGAGTTCAGCCGCCCAAATTGCGTTTTCCATAGGAAAACACTTTGGGCAGCTGAGCCTCCTTGTCCCTTCGGGGACCCACTCCCAGCGGAGTGGGTGGGTCCCCAAAGGGAGAAGAACACAGTGACAGCTACAGCAGCCTCTGCAGCAGCTCAGAGACTGCTGTAGCTGTCATAAGCAGCACGGTGTTGTTGTTTTTTAAAAAAAACCACAAAACCGTTTCGGCGCCAGTGGCCCCCGCAGTGCTTTGGGGAGCACTGCCCCAAATATCCTACAGGGGGAACCGCCACTGGTCCAGGGGCAGAGTGGCCATTCTTGCTCCCTGGAGATTTTGTGTGGTGTGATCACTGGCTGGGGACTTGCAGGAGGGGAATGAGGGATGCAGGGGATGGCAGGCATGCAGGGATGGCAGGGCACAGGGAATGGCAGGCGTGCAGGGATGGCAGGCATGCAGGGGTGCAGGCATGCAGGGGATGGCAGACACTGGGGTGAGTGGAGGCACTGACGGGCTGGCTGGAAGAGGTTGCACGGGGGGATAGAACTGAGGCAGTGTGGGGGCTGGCTCTTGGGGGGCACTAACATATAGATAGTTAAAGTTCATAAAAACCATTTTCTGTAGTTTGAATAAAAAATGTTTTTGCAAAGAAAAACGAGTAGTGTTGTTTGTTGTTTGTTCACGTGTGGAGCTGGTATTTCTAATAATACAGACTCTATAATGTGTGTGTGTGTGTGTGTGTGCTGGGCATAGATTGTGTGGCTACTGTAAAAAAAAAAAAAAAAAAAAAAAAAAAGTTACATTTTATTACACACTTTCAGTCTCCAGGCCAAAATCAGTTTGGGGTAGAAATCCACCCCATGATAACTCGAGTTTAATTTTTTTCATGGTAAAAGGCAAAGGTTAAGGGTTCCATTTCCCAATTTCAAAACCCTTTAAAAAATAAATAAATAAATAAATAAATTTGTTTTATTTCCCCATGTAGACTATATTTGGTTTATGATGTCAAAGTCTCATTTCCCTCGAAGTATCTGGACTTTGTAAATAATGTCAAATAACTGTATTTTAACAATCTTAAATCTTTTCCTGTGTCAAAGCAGTTTTTAAAACTCATTTTGCAGGAGGGGTAAAAAGAGATGTTGCATCGTTTAATATTTTAAGTTTTGAGATGCTCTTACAGTTAATTTTTTTTAATCCTTGATGCATAGAATAAGTTTGTTTTTAGCAGTATTGATTTTTCAGTGTTAACACAACACTTTGTAATTCTAGTTAGAAGACTTTATTTTATAGCCCATTAAATTGCTGGTTCTGATGGACATAAATTTTTGGTTGCATATTTCTCTGGCAATAGTGATCCGATTATTTCAGTGCTAATCAAGGCATAAATTAGAGAAATCACGAGTGCACTATTTAAAATGAATGATTATTAGTGCAAGAATTTAATTTTGGGTTATGAAAATATTTTTAAAATCGAGCCAGGTATTAAACTTTTGTCCTCTTAAATTGCAAATAATGCAGGTTTAACAAACTAGAGCTAAAGAGAAGAGTGTATCTGCTTCAGTTGAAAAATTAGTAGCTATTTTGATGGCTGTGAGATGTCAAATCGGTGGGTCTGAAGCTGGGTGATGTGGCATGTATCAGGGGCATAGCTACCATTGGACAAAAAGGGACATTCGTCCCGGAGCCTTTACTGGCTGGGGGCCCAATATCCAAGGTACCTAAGCCACCCTTCCTCTTTTTAAAAAAAATTGCCACCTGAGCTTGCTGCGGGCCCTTCCGGCTGCTGCGTGGGCCCCTTCCCCCTCCCTGCCTGTGTTGTAACCATGGGCAGGGAGGGGGAGGTGCCCCATACATCAGGCCAGTTCACACTCACAAGCCTCGTGGCTTGGCTCACCCCCCATGCGCTGTGTTGCAGAGGAGGAGTCCTCCCCACCAGTACGGACCGGGTCCGGGCAGGGCTGGCTCAATGGAGGCCCAACCCAAACGGTAAGGTGCCCAGCAGCGGCTTCACTTGGTAACTGAGTGAAACCACCACCGGCACCTTCCCGCTCCGGCGCTCCCCGCATCGAGCCGGCTCAGCCTGCCCCAGCCCACCCGACCAGCCCCTGGCCTCCAGGGCTAGTCAGGTGGTCCGGGGCAGCAATGACACTGCTGCTGTTGCTGCTGGCTGCGCTCGGCCCCAACGTGCGGGCAGCAATCTACGAGGGACAGAGTGCATCGTGGGACCATCTTGCTGCCGGCCCAGAAGACAGATGGGCCCAGCAGCAGGCCACCAGCAGCACGCTGCAGGCTCTGCAGAGAGCAAGTAAGTCCCGAGCACCAGCAGCCCAGCGCCCACAGACCAGCTGAACTGGGAGGTGCTCCTAGGCTGGCCGGTGGCTTCACCACTGGCAGGAAAAAAGAAGCAGAGGGGTGCACAGACATTTCTTGTCCCTGGGCCCATCCCAAGCTAGCTACGCCCCCGGCATGTATCCTGGGTTCATGCAAAGAGGTGCAGTTGCCAAAGTTCTGTAGAGGAGAGGGATACTTTCCAGAATGTTGGTGGCGCTACTAGATTCTGTATCATAAATTCGAACTGGTGCTGTAGCCAGCAATCAGAATTCATGTTCAGAAATTGGCAGATGTAACATTTTGCATATTTTCCAGCTCTGCTTTGCGAGCTAGAGAAAAGACTTCATTTGTGTGTGTTGGGGGAGGGGGGCACTTGCCAGGGCTCAGCCCCAGCAGTTAACTTCAGTGAGTGCTGAGCCCTGGGAAATATTCCCAGTAGGGAGGGTTGTGCACCCTGAACTGTGACAGACCAGAAAAGGCCAGTATTGGCTGTTGCAGGGTTGGAAACAAAAGCCTGGAAAAGTGGATGGATTTTGGATCAGCCTCTGCAGTTGGCTGGGGGTGCCATCCTTGAGGTTCCCTGGGTGTCGACCATGAGGAGGGCGTTCTTGGTGGCCGCTTTGCGGCTGTGGATCTCCCTCCCGTTGGCGGTCTGCCTGGCCGTAGACCTCCCCTTTTGTAGACAGTTTAAGACCTGACTGTTCTGCCGGGACTTTTCCGAGGGAGACTGGATGGGTGGGTTGGGTTAGGGTGGGAGTCTTATTGTGGGGTTATTTTAATATGCGGCTAATTTTATGTTTTAAAATGTTATCTGCCCTGAGCTGCCTGTGGGAGGAGGGGCGGGGTAGTAAAATTCTAATATAAAATAAAATAAATAAATGAAAAAATAAATGAAAAATAAGTTTGATTTGGCTTTCATTAATGACTTTCCTGCCTCACCCCTTGCACTGGTGGTCATCTAGACTAAATTACAAGAACTCCTGTTCACAAGAATTCAGCTGCAGAGTGGCAGGATGATCAAGCAGTTAAGTGGTTGGGGCGCGAACCAGAAGCTAGAGTTCAGTTCCCACCTCTGACAAATTCTGGGGTAGTTGGTGGACTTGAGACCAGGCAACTTTATCAAATTGAGCACTGGGTGTTAGGGTGGTAGCAACAGGAGTGGGGGATAGAGTGGAAAGCAAGAGCAAGGTGGTGAAAGAGGAGCAGGAGAAAGGTATCTATCTGTGTGGTGTGAGGAGTGCATCGAGTAAAATGGAAAAGAAAACACAGGGGTACTATAAAAGAAATTGTGAACCACAGTGTTAAATCCTTGAAATTACGTTTTGAAGCTGTGAAATAGTTATGAAGTATTTTCCTTCTTTGAAATAGTTGGAGCCACAGTAATTCATCTTTCATTGGAACAACTTCTGTTGGTGAGAATATGCAAGCATTGAAATAGTAATTTAAACAGCTTTGAAATTCCTTTTGAAATAAATTATGCATTCATCCTTCTCTTAAGCAGACTCCTCAGTAACGAATTTGAAAGACAACCATTATATTTCTCCCCCCCCCCCCTTCTAACTTGGAATTGCTGTATTTTATAATTATGTAGGCGGCGGGTGTTCTAAGTTTTCACTGCAGACAATGTCAGCCATGTGCTTCTAATATAACAAGTATTGCCTTTAATTTATTTCAGGGGTCATAGCTGTGCCAGCTAAACTGAAATGTTACAACTAACGTGCTCAAACTAGACTTAAATAACTCTACACTTGAATATAGTTGTATAGTTTGGTGTTAATATAATTTGACAGTAATGGGTGGTATTTTTTGCTCCTAGAACAACAACAACCTCGATGCCTGTTGTCGAGCCCTTGCGCAGGAGAGTAACAAATACTTGTACATGGAGTACCACAGCCCTGATGACACCCGAATGAACAAGAATCGCCTTTTGCACATTAACCTGGGTGTCCACCCTCACACCAGCTACCAGGCGGGGGATGGAGCTCAACTTAATGGTGGTCGTACACTGGTACATAGCTCGAGCGATGGGCACATTGATCCACAACGCACAGCGGGTAAACAGCTGATATGTTTAGTTCAAGAACCCCACTCTGCTCCGGCTGTTGTGGCAGCTTCTCCCAACTACAATCCATTTTTCATGAATGACCAGAATAGAAATGCAGCTACTCCTCCTCCACAGCCACCTCAACAACCATCTTCCATGCAACCAGGAATGAATACATCTGCTATGCAAGGCACTCTTCCTCCTCCTACATATATGCACATACCTCGGTACAGTACAAATCCTATTACTGTTACAGTGTCGAAAAACCTCCCCTCTGGACAAACTGTACCCAGAGCTTTACAAATTCTTCCACAGATTCCAAGCAATGTTTATGGGAATCCTATATATATTAGGCAGACATCTCAAAGTCCTTCAGGACGACAGACTCCTCAGAATAAGCAGTGGCATTCATCACCACAAGGCCCAGTACCACATTATAGTCCATGTCCTCTCCCTGTCTATCCACATCAACAGAACTATCAGCCTTCACAGTATTCTCCAAAACAGCCCCAGATTCCTCAGTCACCTTTTCAATCGCCACCTGCTTCTCAGTGCCCTTCTCCCTTTGGGTCTCCTCAGCATCAGGTGCAGCCTCCCCAAATAGGTCACCAGAGTTCCCATGTATTTATGCCTCCTAGTCCTTCAACCGTTCCACCCCATCCATACCAACAAACACCCCAGGGTTATCAAAAACAAGGTGGTCACTCAGTATCTTATCTCCCATATGGACCTAGCTTATCCAAAAGTTCCATGAACAAGATAGAAATTACAGTTGAGCCTCCACAAAGACCCGGGACTGCCATGAATAGAAGTCCTTCGCCAATAGGTAGTCAACCATCGCAACGAAACCAGCACTCATTGTATGCAGCCACTACTCCACCTTCAAACTCTCCTTCAAGAAGTTTGTCAAGTCAGCCAAAACCTCCTTATAGTGTAAATCCGGTATATATTACATACACGCAACCAACTGGACCTACAGGTGCACTAACGCAGTCTCCTCGGGTAATGGTATCCCAGCCAAACCCGACAGTTTTTAAAATCACAGTAGGTCGAGCACCGACAGAAAATCTTTTAAATTTAGTGGACCAAGAAGAACGTTCTGCAGCACCAGAACCTATTCAGCCCATATCAGTAATACCAGGATCTGGAGGAGAGAAAGGAAGCCATAAATACCAGAGGAGTTGCAGTTCTGGATCAGATGACTATGCTTATACTCAAGGTATATTTATTGAAATGCAAACTGTATTAAGTTTGAAAACTTGAAAACATTTATTTTTAAAATTAAATTTTACTGCATCTTTGAGTCCAGGAATTGACTAGTTATGAAACAGGAGAATACTGGGCCTATTCAATGGCTTCTGTGTTCTGTAAGAAGAATTTTTGTATTTTGCATTCCTTAAAATTTAATATTGATCTCCCAAGTTCATACACAAATATGAATGACTGGATATTAATAATTTTAGTTGAATATGAATAGCTTATTACACATAGCCGTACAAATCTTGGCGTTTTAAAAATAGTTGGGAAATGGTGTGCTTTAAAACTAGCAACTATGGGTAAAAATAAACGTGCCATCAATAAGGCAGCGCCCGGGGAGGACCGCGGCAGACACCACTCCTGGTTAGGCGGGTGGCAGAGCACAGACCTGTCTGCGACCACTAATTGCCAGAGTGACGTCCTACCACCCCGACGCAGGGCGTAGGACCACAACAAACATGGCTGGCTGGCCCTTGCCATGGGCAGTCATGGTGACCAGCCATGGCATGTCCCCATGGCAGGCCCTGTCGCATGACAGGGGTTGGCGGGGCTGAATAGACCCGTGTGCCCATGTGAATGACATTTAGCCTGAGAGATTTTCTGCAGAATGCACCCCAGGCCAGCTGCCTACCTGTCCTGGACAGTCTGGGCACAATATCTCATGGTGCGGGAACAGACAAGTGGGTGAGATCAGGGCCCATGTCGGCCACCATCTCATTTTACCCTGTGTAATTAAATTGAAGTTTTGTGCCATAGGAAATTGACAGGCAGTATTTTTTTTAAACAAATGCTGGGTTTGAAGTATTTTATAAAGTGCATATTTTATTACTTGAAAGTAGTATGTACTTTACTGAATTAAAAATCTTATTTTATTCTAAGATCTCAATCTAAGTGTGGAGGGGGGGAGGGAAAGAAAAATCATGCCAAGGTAATAAATACTGCTGAAACTCGCTGCTTGAGTCTCGCCAGTTCTCAACAAGAATGGGGTTTTCCCATCTCATCCCCTAAACAAGACAAGATGAGAAAAAACCCTATTCTTGCTGGGAACCGGTGAGATCAAAAGGCTGGGAGGGAGCCAGGCATGGAGGCCAGAGGTGAGCGGGGGGCAAAGACTTGATCCTTGGCCACCCATGGCGCCGCTGGGCCCAGGAAGGGAAATTCTGGGGGGTGGGGGGGGGGAGGGCGGGAGCCTAGTCGGGGTGGGGAGGGAAGAGGTTTCAGGACTGGAGTACTTGCCCTCCAGGAGGGGTTCTGATGAGCATGGCCTCTTCCCAAGCTGTTAAGTATGAAAAAAAAGATAGAGAATAAAACTCAGCATGCTCAGAAGGGCCTGAATTGTCCTTTCTGGGCATGCTCAGTCCTTTTCAAAGATGGCACCAGCAACATCAGCACACTGCTGGTGCCATTTTTGAAAACGGCAGCCTGTTCTGAGCATGCTCAGAACAGGTTGCCCACACCCAAGATGGCACCTGCAACATGTGGCGCTGCCAGCGACAACTTTGAAAAGGGTAGCGTCCTTTGAAAAACATGCCCAGAGGGGAACATTCAGGCCCTTTTTGAGCATGCTCAGTTTTTCTTTTTAAATTTTTTTATACTTACCAGCCTAGGAAGAGGCCACGCTGATCCTGACCCCCTCTGAAGGGTAAGTACTTACTCCTGACCCCCCTGGTAGGCTCCTGGGGCACCCACCCAGAATTTCACTTTCCAGGTGGGCAGGGGCCGGGGATGGCTAGGAGATGTCTTTTCCCCCTCCTCACCTCTGGCACCCTGCCCACCCCCTCTTTGTCCCCTCAAGTGAATTCTCGAGGGTGGGGGTCAAGATCGTGACCATGCAAGTTCTCGACCCTCGCTCCTCCCCTCCCCCCCAAGTCTGGTGAGATTCTTGTCGAGGGATGATTCTATTTTCATTTGAGCCCTAGGAATAAACTCAAAATTGGGAAAGGATAAAAGTAGAACAGGGATTATGGTAGTAAAATCTAATTTGTTATTGTTTTGGATTTTGTTAAAAATCTCCTTTGTTCCATGCCACTTGGGAGCAATGTGAAAGAGAAAACTTAGTAAACAAGTTAGGAATGGTAACTTTTGTATTGGGAAATTGTCAAACAAGTTAGGAAAGATAACAATTGTGTGGGGAAATTGTAAGTTTCTCCATGCAAGTTTCAAAACTGAACTCCTTGTCTTCCCTCCCGAACAGTTCTCTTCCTCTTCATTCTCTATCTCTATTGATGGTGTCACCATCCAACTCATCCCTCTGGCATGAGATCTGGGATTCATCTTTGACTTCTTCCTCCTCTTTGCTCCTCATATTCAATCTGTTGCTAAGGCCTGCCGTTTCTCTCTGCACAACATTGCTAAAATTCAGCCCTTTTTTTAGTACTACCACTGCCATGTCTCCAGTCCCTGTTCTAGTCCTCTATTGCATTGACTAATGCCGTATCGTTCTTACTGGCCTACCACACTCTTACCTTTATGCTCTCATTTCTTTTCAACACTTGACTGCCACAATCATCCATTTCACTTGCTGCTTTAATCATATTTAGCTCCTCCTCTCATTCCTCCAATGTCTGTCTGTCTCGCTCTCTTTCTCTCCCCTTTTGCATCCAGGGCAAACTCTTTGTCTTCACCTTCAGGGCTGTTTGTGACTTTACTCTTCCCTGTCTTTTGGCCTTCATTTCTCACTACATTCCCTTCCAGAAACGTTGTTCATCTTCTGCCAGCCTCCTACCTGCCCCAGAGTCTGCTACTCCCTAAACCATCTTTCCCCCCACCCCCTTTCCCTTATGCTGCCCCTCATACCTGGAGCTTCCTCCCTGGACACATTAGTACTGGTCTCTTCCTCCCAACCTTCAAATCCCTCCTGAAAACCTACCTGTATCAGATTTTTGCTAGCTCGTCATCCAATAGATTGCTCCTTTATGCATCTTACGTTGTTTCCTCCCGTAAGAATCCCCTCTTTGTTTGTAACTGAGCTAAGTATGTGCAACTTCTCAACATCACAGATGTATTGTCTCTACTTATGTGCCCCTCCCCATGTCATTTTTTAAGCCCTTAAGCAGGGACATGTCTCTGTTCAAAACTGTTCAGCCCCAGGCACATTGCCGCCACTTTAATAATAATAATAATAATAATAATAATTAATAACCAGGAAGAACACTGATGGCAAATACAAAGCAATTAAATTTTTTAGTTCCATTAGAAAATGAGTGAGAATTGGCTGAAAACTAACTTTTTGATAAACTGCTACTTTCAACATTAATTTTAGAAATCTGATCATTGCTTTCAACTGCCTTTTCTTTGCGAGCATTCGTTGCCCATAGTGACGCAACACTAATCAACAAGAACCATTTGAAGTGTGTATTTATTCTTACCAATTTCTAAGCTTATTAGGAGCGCCTGACCTTCCTCAAAGCTCCCTCACTTCTCATTTATCTTTGTTCTCTTAACACCAAATTGTGTGATCTACTGTATGCCTTCCTTCCTTACGTAATGTATTCCTTCCATTCACCTGCTGTTTCCTTGTCCGAGAGAGCAAACAGGAGAGAATGAGTTTGTTCACATAACACTTCATGTATTAGCAGTAGGATACCCTGTGGCATGGTATCTAACCTCCAACTCTTAATGTTGACACAGGGAGAACATGCTCATAATTTGCATTATCACCTTAAGCAAATTCAGCTTCACTACATACAGTAAAGTCCAGAAGAGTGTAGAAACTCCAGAATTGTAAACTCTCGGGCAGGGACTGTGTCTATCCTATTCTCTGTAAAGCGCCAGGTACATCGCTGGCACTATATAAATGCTTATAATAATAAGTGTAAACTACAATGGACGCTAAGATAGTAGGAGGCATGAATGGAGGAGAGGCCCCACAAGTGCATGTTAGGAAAGCCATTGGTACCTTTCTACTTGAGTTTATCATCGCACCATATCCCTTGGCTCCTTCAGATTGATGTGCTCTTAACTGTGCACTTCCTTTGTAACATAACACTACTGTGATACCATGGGGCTTCTCAGGAGATAGTTATGACTTTCTCTACCATGAATATAATATGGGAACATGTGCTGAATAGTAAGATTACAATGGAAGAGGGGGTGAGGATTGTAAAAACAGAGAAGTCAATTGTCATTCGCATCATGCTCAACCTGGCACTACTTCTCTCAAGGCTATAAACTTGCTTCAACACTGTCCCTTGGGTTATGTTTGTACATGGGTTTAACTCGCGTTTTCTAGCAAATTTGATACGTGTTAATCTTGTCACTCCAGAGAGAGTGTGGTTGCCGTGTTGGGAGACAAAGTGGTTTGAATGATATCTTCTATTGGGTCAACTATTGATGGAAATGTGCAAGCTTTCGGACCTCACAGGGTCTTTTCTCAGGCGAGTAGGAGTCCACTATAATTTATGTCCCAGGGCAATCTGCAAACACTCTGTCCCGGAATAAATGTTTTTGGAGTGTCCAAACTTGCATGTACTAGGTTATCTAGGTCGGGTTAACTAGCAGTGCAGTTAATTTATTTTAAAACTTGAGTTTTTAACCTTAGTCTTACACAGCATTTAAGATTTACAATAATTTACAGGTTAACTCAGCTACACTGGAAAAAACATGACTACTTCAGACTAGACAATGCACTGTTGTGTGAAACTCTTGCTGAGTAATGGGTTTTTTTGCAGTTAAAATTGATGCATCATATTTTCTAGTAATTGTATATATTTTTCTTTGTTTTATGAGTTATGCTTTTTTCAATGTGAACTTCAGCTTCTGTGTCATGTCTTGATTGGAAAGTGCATAAACACATGTCAGAATTAGATGCACCTCTTTATTATTTGTGATTTGAGAGACATGATTATTCGTATGCCTCATATGATTGAAAGTTTGTCATACTTTTATCAACAGTAGATAAGATTTTGTCAGTTTTGGTTTACAATTCAACCTGTTCCTTGTTTTAGAATGAACAGGCTAAAAATTGTCCTGCCTGTGAGTCTACCATAGCCAATTAGCCATTGTTTGAGCTGCTGTGATGTATCCGAAAGAACATTAAGAATCATTCCAGCTACTCTGAGGGAAGGGAAAGGTCACTCTTGGGTCACACGGTTTATAATGTGTTGTAAAAGTGAATACTCTTAAAGAGAAGGAAAAAAGCCACAAACCTCTCTAAAACCGCCTTCCTCCCATGACTTATTTCCTTCCCTTCTGGTAGCGGCTACAGCTTCCTTTGTAGAAAGGGGAAGGGAGTATTCTTCTCATACTTATCAGCTGTTAAGAGGATGGCTTCTCCCTCTCCCCCTGCTGCCTGTTAGCGAAATTGCAGCCATCATCAGAGATGGCTTCTGGCAGACACTTCTGCTTTCTCTCCTTGCTTGTCAGGAAATAGACCAAGAGAGTCCTCTCTGGAAACTGAAATCCCTGCCAGGGTTTGTGTCTAGCAGTGACTGCAACTGCCATTATAGGCAGGAGGGGAGAAGGGTTGAGCAGCCTGGAGGAGGAAAGTGGGGAGAGGAGTCTCTACAAATTTTTCTCCATTTAAAAAAAAGACAAAATTCTATTTGTTTACTCTCTAAATTTATTTAATTTAGAGTGTGTGTATGGTTGTAGGTTTGCCTTTTAAATTTTTTTTTCATATGGCCTATTTCAGATTTTTCAAAATTCATATACTGCCAAATCTTTGGCCGTGGGTGACTAGTAAATTCTGTTGAATAGTGACTGTATTTTCAGTGCTGCTACATCTTCTGAAATTTGAGTGTGAATGGCCCTTTTCACACTACACTGATAAAATGGGTGTTACGTTTTATTATACATGTTTCAGGACTGCAGATGTGCTCTATGGGTGCTCTATTATGTATAATAAAATGTAACACCCATTTTATCAGTGTTGAATGTCTGTGTGAAAAGGGCCTATCTGGTCTCAAGGTTAAATACTGAGGGAAAAATCCTTTTGGTCTGCTCGATAAGGGATTGTGTCCCTTATCGAGGCAGGCTTTGCATTCTTAGAGAGAGTGTTTCTGAAATTTGTAGAAGCTTCCCAACTTCTGCTCCTGAATCCTGTATTCTGCAAAAAATAAAATAAATTAATTTCTGCAAGCAGGAAAAAATATGCGCGCATGATGAAATTATGCAACTGAGCTTCCAGAAGGGCATTGGGTCAGCAGTGTGTCTGACTATGGGGGTCTTGGGGCACAGCATTTGAGGGATGGGGGGGGAGAGGCTAGAGTAGAAAAGAGAGTACCTGAGAGAGGAAGTCTAGGGCAGGTGCCAGGAAGAGAATTGAAGGAAAGTGGACGAAGGCAACATCTTTGAGGGGAGGGGGAAAGGTATGGAAGGGGTGAAGAGAAGGGAAATGGTATCTCCCTAGCTTCCTGCTCTCCTCTGCCAGCCATCACGAGAAGATCAAAGCAGTAGCTTCTCCCTGCTTTTTTCCCTTTCTCCTTCCTGCTAGGTGCAGCTTGTCAGCCTTTGGAGAGGCTGCTTTCCTTGGTCCCCTCTCACCTGGCCCAACCCTTGTGCGCTGAGAAGAGAAGCCCATTCAGAGGGGCCAAAGCAGCAGTTCTGTTTACCACAGCAAGGAAGCCAGGAGTAAAAGAACAAAAGCATACTCCTGGCCTCATGGCTTAGTGAGGGCTGCTGTGCCCTAGTGCCCGATCTCTACAATTGGCTTGGTCCTAGTGCTTGCTGCTTTTCTGCAGCCACAGGCAATTTCCACAGAAATGGTTCCCACTGCAGGGATGCGGGTTACACGCTGTTCTGCTCGTAGTTCAGTTGGCCATTTTTCTTGACATTACTGCAAAAATTTCTTTAGTTTGGAATTAATGTAAAAGTTTCATCCAAAGGCAGAATTTTTGAGGACGTTACGAAGAAACAACTTAAAAAGAGGGAAGGTTAGGATAGCATGGCTCACCTTCAACTGCAGGAAGAAAGGTAACTAAGGAGTTGATCTCTTTGATTCTAATTCATATCAATCCTACTTCAGTAGCAGTCTCCTCTAAGGTTTAGTTTTGCCTGTGAATATTGGTGGTTTTATAATTGGTAACGAAAATGCTGCTGCTGCTCCAAAGGCCAAAGCAATTTAAAAAAACTTTGATTGCATATTCCATAGAAATACTGCAAAAGCTAATTCAGGGTTGGCATTGGGCTACTATGAGAAGCTTTCTGAATAATCAGATGACACTATTAAACAGCAGCTGTGAAATATATCTTCTGGTTCAGTCTTTCATACTCTGTAAATCTTGCCTGTGGTATTTATTCTTGTCAGTACAATACTTAGTGTAATTAGGTTGCTATTTCATCCTGAGAAGCTCTCTCCTTGTACAGGTGCCTTTCTATTTTTGAGTGGGGAGAGACCAAATACAAAAAAGAAGCAGTGACCAAAATGGTAATACCAACTATAAGTTACTGTGTGAAACGTGATTTTTATACTGGAAGAACTTGATGTCCTAAGTCATAGTTCAACTAGCATGAAGCATCTATACACCAATGTCTTGTTTGGTTGCATGCTTATGATCACTTTATTTATTTATGGATTTTTTTAAAAGGTAACTTGTGTATTACACACATTAAATTCAGTTTTCCTGGTTTGTGTGTTGTTTTGACTATCTGTTCCCTGTGCTACACTAGCCTTGCTATTACATCAGCGAGCAAGGATGGAGAGGTTAGCAAAAGAACTGAAGCTTGAGAAAGAGGAGCTTGAGCAACTGAAAGCTGAAGTGAATGGCATGGAGCATGATCTTATGCAAAGGCGGCTTAGAAGAGTAAACTGTACAACTTCAATCCCAACAGTAAGCAATTTGTTTGTACTTTAACGTAAGAGTAAAGATGTTTTTGGGGAAACTGCTCTAATTGTTCGTTTATACAAGGTTCTTACCATTTTTTTGCGCTGGGAATTGAAATGATCTTCATAATAATGGTGTTTTGTCGTAAAGCAAATATACACTGTGATGCTTGGCTCTTTTACACTGGTACATTGCTTTAGCACCAGTGTCAGTCCAGTTGATGTCAGTGAAACTCACAATGGTGGTCTAAGTTAATGCCAGTGCAAAGAGACAGAGGGTTCCACCCATAGGCCAAACGTTTGAATCCTTGGTTGGGATTTTGGAAATACATGTAGAGAAACCTATAAGTGTGTGTTTTTCTGTGTTGCAGAATGATGGCTGTTTCCAAAACCCTCTTGGATTGCACATGGACAGATTGATAACTAAACAAAACAGAAAACAAGAGGTTTTGTATGCACCAAGTTGGAAACCCACCCAGTGCATATATTTTTTTAACAGAGTTTTCATTGTATAAGCCCACACTAGCTGCTTGGAATATCTGTACTTCTAGGCCCCCCTTCTTTTTCTATCAAAGGAAAAGGGGGTTTTCTCCATAACTTCCAATCTTTAAATCATGATTAGACACTCTTCTAGAAAATGTATTTTAATGGGTAATAATTAATGATTGGCGCTTATAAAATTGTGTTGTATAGGCAATTACACTAGATTTTATCAGTGGGTTCTACAGTACTTAAGAATCTGTGATGTAGAAAATATGAGAACCAAAAAGCAGCACTTTGCTACTGTTTTGACTAGGGTAACGTGTCTTTGGGACGTTCTGGTTTGTTAGGGATGATCAACTTAAATCGTTGGGTGTGCTTCAATAATTGGGTTGGCCCCAACACTGGGCCACATTAAATTTGGCTCAGTTTAAATGTAACCAAATTTTAATTCAGTTCTCAGTAGGCTCTACTTAAATTATGCCATCAAATGCCCAAGCTAAATCCAGTACCTGCAGATGTCCACAAATGTCTTCAACTGCAATTGCTTGACTAACTTATACTAGATGTCCCCTAATGCACACTTAAGCCCGCTGTCTTCCTTGTGCACGCACACACTCGTCACACCTGTCCTTATAAGACTGAAAATGTCTCACTGCTCTTGCTGCACATGATATGCATGCGCATCCTCAGCTTTGCTGCACACTCCGGAAAGCAACTAAGCCAAGTGCGTAGCTATAATAGGGACAGGTAGTGCAAGTGTCTTCGCGGCTAGAAGGAGAGAATAGGGGGCCCCATTCCATCTTCAGCACCAGGGCCCATTCAAACCTTGCCGCTACTCTGAGCTAAACCATGCTCTCACATCACCCCAAAACAGAGAGAAACATTATAGGTGAATTGTGTCCACTTGTTGTTCCCTGTGTGCCTCCTGGAAGTTGTTCATACCAAAGTAACCTCTTTTCCCCTCTCTCTTCTCCAGAAAAGTGCCATGGCCCTTTAAGAGCAAGATAGAGCCATGACCACTGCCTTTTTTTTTTTTTTTTTTTTTGGGTGTGTGTGTAAATAGCTTACAGAAACCTGATGACAGCTGAAGGGTTGGGAGAAGGAAGAGAGGGAGGTGTTCATGCCCCTTTGTGGACATGCACTAAACTGGCCACCAACCCCAGGAGTCTTTGACCTCACAAACAACTCCCCTCTCCCCCACCAATCATCACGAAAGATGCTGCTTCAGAGGTGGCACCTCCCGTTTCTTCCTCACCCTTGTGACCACAAGAGTCTAGAAGTGAGGGAGATGAAACTGAAAGAACTTGCTTTCTCTTTCGGTATCTCTGCCTGCATCTGATGTTACCCCTCTTCCATGAACAGTTCCTGCTCAGGGGCCTGTCCTCCATCCCAGGCAGACACACTGGGGGCTCTGGGTCATGAAGGCTTTAGATTCATTGTCAGTGGAGCCGACTGTAGTTGCAAGAGAGGGAGGCTGCTACTGTTGTAGCTGTCGCTGTGAAGAGGGGAGAAGCTTCTGCCCCCCAGTGACATTGGCCTTCCCAGCCACCAGGGGCAAGTGGTGGTGGTTTTGTATAGTTAGCTCCCTGGGTTAGGGTATGCCCATTGCCCTACAGTTTGCAGAGACTGGTTGTTCTCTTGTAGGTAGGCTAAATGTATGTTGTTAGCTATTTCCATTAGTGTCTTGAAAGTTCAAATTGAAAGGTTTAGTCTGTGTTTAATACTTAATATAAATTCTGTGTAGCTAAAGTTGAAAAGCTTTGGATCAGATATTCTTCTTTCAGAGCCTGTACGTATAGACGCTATTGGGAGTTGACTCCTGCCAAGATCCAGATGTGCCTACCATAGCAGCAGTTGTATTAAGCACACAACTACTAGCAAAATGTTGTCTGCCTGGTAGTCTTACCACCATAAACGGTATTTTGCTCAGTGGTTTCTCTCAACAGGCCTACTGCAGCAAGTGTTCGTTAGAACTATTTTGTTGGGGTGTGACCTTAAAGCGCCCTTGGCACCTGTATCTGCGTACTACACTTGTTGATTAATTTTTTTATTAGAGAATATTTCAGTTTGACAAACAGTATAATTATAACCGAGGGACGTACATTGACTGAGACATAATGATCATATGGTAATTAAAGTGCAAAGTACCCTGTGTTTACGAAGAATCCAGGCATGCAAACACAAATTATCCACAGAACAGATACTTCCCACCCTGTCTTCTTCATTGCTAGAAGTTCTAGTGCCTTTTTCTCTTTGGAAGAAAGGAAGTGGGATTGGATGAGAAGCAAGGACCTTTGTCCAGACCCAACATTGCCACTACGTTCCTTGCTCTAAGGTTGACCGTTCTGGATCTTGGCACCTGGGGGTGATCAATAGTATGAGTAGATAGACTGGCTTCCTATAAAGAATAATTGTTACATGCAAGTAGTTTGAACCCTTTTGGTGCAATGTCAAATCACCCTGGGAAGATAGGAAATCAACTTCTGGTTCTATGCAGCTGGTTAATTTTAAACCTGGGTACTTAACTAGAGACCAAATTACTTTTTTCTTACACAAATGTAAATCTGGAGTAACTTAATTTCCACAAATGTAACTTAGAACATTGCCTGAATCTTCAAAGAAGCCCAATATCTACAAAATGACTTAGAAATTAATATTCAATACAGTCTGCCATCATAGGTTTTGTTCATGCAAGTTACCAATTTCTAAGTGTTGAACGCAACATTTTCTTGCTATTAACTTTAAATATTGAATTACCATTAGAATGACTAAAGAGCTTGTTTAGATTTCCTTCCTTATGACGGCACCAATGTGTTTTTTTCATCCTATGCTGCTGAAGTTGTTAGAAACTGTTAATATCAAACACAAATTAAACTTTTGTTTTTTTATTTCTATGTGTATCTATAACATCCCTTGGAGTTTATGATGGCATTTTCACAACTGCTATTTTGGGTCCTCTTTTGCTAGCCTGAGGAAATGACCAGATTGAGAAGTCTGAACAGACAGCTCCAAATAAATGTTGACTGTACACTGAAAGAAGTTGACCTCCTTCAGTCTAGAGGTATATATAATAGACTTGATTATTTTGCCATGCTTAATTTTGATGTGTTGAGTGTATTAAATGTGAGTAGATTTTTTTGGATTCCATTTTTGTCAACTTTTACTAATACGCCAAGTGACCACTTCAGAAAAAAACTAAACCTCATATTTTTTTCTTTGTCAGTTTTGAATAGTTGAGTAGTTAAACTAGCAAAAGCAAAGTCCAAATGACATTAATAGATTATTTGCCAACAGAAATTGAAGGGCTCATCTCCCCCCGCTCCCCCCAAGACTCTTGAGTGTTGAAAATTTAACCTGGATAATGGTTTTATATTGAAAGTTTTTCCCTCTTAATGTTTGCCATATTGTTACAAACATTGGTACCATCTGCTGTGACTTATTGTGACCCTTCTATTAAATAAACTGCTGCACGTGGCATTCCCCCCACAGAGGACTCAGAATCGTATGAAATTTGGCAATAATTGGCAGCAACCCTTTATTAACAACATCAATAGTTATCCAGTCTACAACAGGAATACAAAAAAGGTACAGTGCATAACAAAGTAAGTTCCTAGCAAGCCCACTTGCGAACTGACAACTCGTTTCCCTCCCAGCACAGCTGAGGCAGAATTGAATCAGACCTCCACACCCAATTTTACCAAAAGGTAAAAAGATGGACGAAAGCACATGCTCAGTCCGTCAAGCCACCCAGCCTAGGTGAGGAGTGGATGTGCAATCCCCCCTCCTGGAAGTATCCACACAAGGCTGCATAATCCCATTGTGGAACCCCAAATCTCACCAAAATGTGGTGACATGCAGTTTAGCTAACTGGACTGGGCAAAATTATCAGCTGCGCACTGTACCAAATCGTGTCAGGGAATGGGCAAAGCCAAATGACACCCCCCCCACCGGATACCGAACCAAGCAATGAGACCTGAAACAATCCCATTCAGATACAATGAATTACCCTTCCAGGACAAATGCACCCCATCTTTCCTAAACAAAGAGTGATCCCTAAAACTAATCTCAGGGTGATTGATGACATTTCCTTCCATTGATCTCACCCATTTCCCCACTGAATTGTTAATTTTCTTGCAAGTCCTATCCACTTTATTAGGGTAACGCACCCCAGCCCATAAAATTCTGGGCAATATATTTATCCACAGTACTTGCAGTTCTGGAGCTTGTTTACGCACTTCCCATAGATCAGCCACCGCCAGTGAAATAAATTCCAAACCTGACTTTTGTGTCAAATCATTTTCTCCACAGTGGAGAACCAAAACATCTGGCAACAGCCCACTTAGCTTAGACCTGATCCATGGGAGGAACTGGCTCCATTTCATACCCCTAAAACCAAACCATCTAACGTCCAGCCATTGATCCAGCCCCAAATTAGGAGTATGGCGCTGCTGGCACGCTTGAAAGTGACTCCAATAAACGAGGCTCTGCCCAATAATCCACACTTGCTTGTGCTGGGGATTGGGGCCATGACCTGTTAAAACAAACATATAGTTAACCTGAGAATAAATTCTACAAATCCAACTGTACTAAAATAACTAGACCAAATAGCCCAAAGGCCTGACGTAACGCCTGTAGGTTTGGGATTTCCAATAGCTTGAATGTCTGAACCCGCACAACCAGCCAGAGAAGCTGTAGTTGCGGCTCCAATTCTAAAGGAATGTGCCCAGAATTCACTGGGACACAATCCGATTATTGCTAATAGTTTCCTGAACACTGCAACAAACTGATATCTCGTAAGCAGCGAACTGTTTGAGTGCACAAACAAAGGGATAGGCCCAACGGGATGAACCTCCCATGAACCGCAACACCACATGAACTGGACACAATGCCTGATCAGGGTCTGAGTACAAACAGATCGTTTTTCCCAGTCCCCCCTGATTAGTCTTTGAATGCCTTAAGAAAAGAAAAATACGACCAGGTTCAATACTCATGTCAGATGTCCTGATCGCATGGCCGAACGCCTTTGGATGTCATAACCAGCTCCCCTACTCTCAAGGCCCCCCAAAAGGCATTTAAAAAAGCAGCGCGAAACAACAAAATCTTGCTGCTATTATAACACACTAGATGCAGAGACGACAATATCTGTAACAGCACTTTAATTTATAGGGGGCGGCGAGAATCAACCGTGCATCCCCCTTCCTTAGACCAACCCTCCAAAGCCCTCCTTTAAATGAAACCCTAAACAAGATCCCTAAAATTACGGAGCTTGGAATGAAAGGAAACGGCTGCAAGCCTTCCAGCTATGGTCCTAAGACTCAAACCCTCCCTGTGAAAAAAAAATGCATATCTCAACACCTGCTCCTCTGAAGGAGGCGAAGAGCTGTGAACACCTGAAAAACATCTGAACTCATTAAACTTGCCAAACCAAGAGTCATAACAGGCCCGTGTGGAAGGTGCAAGAGAACTCCTCACTGCACTGTTAATTACTCTAGTCCAAAATTCCACAGATGAGCCGGAATCTGAATCGGGATCAAGTCTGCCTCTGGAGCCAACTGTCTGAAATTGAGAGCATCAGCAATGGAATTATCTACCTCGGGGACATGGTTGGCCTGAAACAGAATATTAAACTTCAAGCAGCACAAAACAAAAGCCTGCACCAGCCACGTAACCCTCATGGATTTAGATGACAGAATTGACAATGTGAACAACTGCTGAATTGTCACACCAAAAGCAGATTCTCTTGTTTTGGAATTCCTTACTCCAGGTTGACACTGCTACCAGCAAGGGGAACAGTTATAAAAATGTCAAGTCTCTAATTAGACCAGGCCCCTTTCCACGGGCCACTGCTCTGCGCACCATGCTCTGTTGTAAAACACCCCAAAGTCAAAACTACCTGCAGCATCCAATTGAATTTGGAAATCTGATCTCAACTGCAACTCAGACTGCCAAAATGACACCCCATTGAAACTAACCAGCAACTCAAGCCACGTTGACAGATCCTCCCACATTTCATTATTGATCCACGCCCAGTGATGCGGGGCTTTCACCCTGACCGACGCTCTATACAATCTTGCCAAGAATGCCCTGCCCGGGGCAACCACCCTACATGCAAAGTTGAGGGACCCCAACAAAGATTGAAGCTCCCTCAAATTAATCTTCCTCTGTTGCATTACCTGCACCACTTCAGCCTTCAATGGAATAAGCTTACTGCCTGGTACCCTACAACAACCCAGAACTGGATCAAGTTCAATCCCCAAATATATCAGAACATGTGTTGGACCCTCTGTCTTTTCCTCAGCTAAGGGAACCCTGAGCTCAGCGCCCATTTTTTGAAAAGACTTCGATGCGCACAGTCCCGCGTGCCTGCGCGACCCACGAACAAAAAATAGTCTAAATGAGAAATATGCACATCTCCTACCCTGCCGTGGACCGTCCATTCCAGCATGCTACTAAAGGTCTCAAATGCCGCACAGGAAATGGAACAACCCATTGGCATGGCCTTATCATAGTAATAACATCCCTCACATGTAAAACCTAACAAATCAAAATCCTCCGGATGCACTGACAGGAACCGAAAAGCAGACTTTATATCCTATTTAGCCAACAATGCTCCCCTGCCACAACTCTTGCCATGTGCACTGCAGAATCAAAAGAAGAATAGCGTGCAGGATCAATGGCGTTGTTCACCGACTCTCCCCTAGGGTAAGACAAATGATGAATCATTCAAAACTCCCCAGGCGCTTTCTTTGGAACAGTACCCAAAGGAGATACTCTGAAGTTCTCCAATGTTGGGTCGGTGAAAGGGCTAGCCACCCTGCCCTCCTGAACCTCCTTAGCGATCTT
The DNA here is from genome assembly GCA_003113815.1 of Sphenodon punctatus. NCBI lineage: Eukaryota > Metazoa > Chordata > Lepidosauria > Sphenodontia > Sphenodontidae > Sphenodon > Sphenodon punctatus. The sequence continues at coordinate 4,142,452 of QEPC01001360.1, forward strand.
AGCGATCTTAGCTCTTGCAACCTGTTCCAAACCTTTTAGGGACAATAAATTGACGGCAACAAAAAACGAACTCCCTCAAATGGAATCCTAAAACCTTCCCTGAAACCTAACAGTAAATAAACTGCATCCTGTGCCTTAGGGTAACCTAATAACCAGTCTTGGAGGACTTCTAACTTAATTGGAGTTGCCACTGACCCTGGGGTTGACATCCCATAAGGGGCCCAGTACCCTTACTCTTGAGTTTTCCTTATTTGTTCCTGGGGTACTACAAAGTCGAATGGCGCCCAAAGCAGGATGTGCAATCATGCCGAAACTTGCACGGCTGACGAAAACACTTTACCTTCTCATTGAAATCCCAGCAAGTCAAATTACCTGCCCCGGGCCTAACCGCATCTGCTCGCTCATTGTCAGTATTGTCATACGCCCCCTTTGTGAGTTCGTGCCTGCTATCTGCCCTCGCTAAAGTCCCAGGTTGGAACATGCATGCCAACCATAATTCCCCCACATGGAGATCCCACCGCATACTAGGGTTCATACAGACTCTCCTCCTAAAAGTCTCATCATAACGGAGCCACCCGGATCCCTGGAACGTCTGAAATGCCTGGTGAACTATATCAAAATACTTCAGCATGGCTGAAGCTCTCCAAGGCTGTGCCTGAATAATCACTCTCCTATAAATTGCATAGGCAGGAACCCAGTTGCTCCAGTTCCTATCTGCCTTGGTTTCTTTATTTTTTCCTGCTCCCTCTTATCAGATTTGTCGTTAGGATCTGGGACTGGCTCCCCAAAGAGGAGAGCAAATATGTCTATGTACTCTCCTTTCCAAATTATCTCCCTAGTGCTAATAAGGAGATGCTCCCCAAGCGTGGCGGACACCTCAGCATAAGGAATGATAGTGCCCACAAATTGCTGAGGATGGCCCGCACCGACCTATTGTCCTTGTTGCCCCCACCCCAACTGGAGGGGAAAAAAATACCCTGCTGGCTAGGCATCTGCCAGACCCCCGCACAACTTGCCACTAGCCCAGTAAAAGGCTTAGCAGCAGGAGACCACTATATTGGTGGAACCACTGGCCTACCCAGCTTCCAGCCTGCTCCATCCCAATAAAACCCCATTTCACTCGCCTCACCTGATCCTTGCTGATTATAGTGTCCCAGACCCGACACTGTTGGAATCAAGGGGATTCCTATACCCCCCACCAAAGGAGTGCTAATCTTCAACCCTGATTCACCAGCAGGGGGGCCGTAATGGACACTTCCACCAGGTGTAACTGTATTCCCACTGACATGGTCAAAATCTGCAGTTTCTCTTTCCTTTTCCATCTCCTCCATCCTGGCCACCAATGTCCTTTTCCTGACTGTCAACTCCTCTTCCTCCGCCACCACCCTGGAAGAAGACACAACATTCTGCCCCCCCAAGGGCAGGACCCCCCCGATCTTCTATGGAAGGGGCTCTCCTCCTCGTTCACACCTCCGGCCGCTTGATGCTCTTGCAAGGGAGCAACGCGCGCCTCCAGCTCCATCAAAGGGAACTCTTGAGGAACCCTAGGCCTTCCCCGCTGCCTAACAGCGAGAGGGGGCCTCTTCACGAGAGTACTCCCTCCTAACCCCTGCCAGATTGTGTGGCTCCCTGGGACACCTTAATGTCCTGGACAACGGGGGAGCTCCCTCCCCCGCTAGCTCAACTGCCGCCACAGGCTGCCCACGCAACCCCAAAGGCAGAGGAGCCCTGCCCCTCGAACGCCTCCCAGCTGCTCTGGCCGACTCTGCCAGAAGAGCAGGCCTCCTCGCTGCCCCGGAGGAGGCTGCTGCAGCCACTTTCAGACCCGCTGCTGCTGTTTTTGGGCCTGCTTCAGCGGCACACTACCTGAATTCCGCGCCGACACAGGAACCTGCCTTCTTGCCCCAAAGCCGGCTCTTCAGCCTCTCAGCACCTGCGATCTTCTTTGAAGAGATCCTCCTCCCGAAGGTAACCGACCACGTTCTTCTCGCTCCTTCCAGTGCACAGCCCATCTCTAGGCTGAGTGCTGGAATTTAACATGGGACTCTGCCCATGATCTTGCGAGAGTCCCCTCTCAGCGAGATGCGCCGACCGTGCTGAAACTGCTGGGAGCCCACAGGGGGCTCCCCTAACCCACCCTTTATGGAGGCCTTTCTCAGTGGGGGGTAGGGGTGGGGGGCAACGCCTGCCCAGGGTAAAGTACCGGAGTGGCATTATTGCAAGCTTCATATCTGTAATTTTAAAAAAAACTACAAACCAACACAAACAGATTTATTTAGAAATGATATTGCAATAGTTTCCTGGAATGTGGCTGGCTGGCGAGCTAGGTTACTGGATAGGGAGTTTATCAAAAATATTGGTAACTGTGATCTAATTTTAATCCAGGAATCCTGGACAATTGGTGAACTAACGCTAAACGGGTATGAAGGTTCTAGGACTGATGCTATTCCAGCTGAAAGCAGGGGTAGGACCCAGAGGAGGCCTGGCCTCTTCTATCATTGGGAAGCTGCGGGCCTCATATGCTCTTACCTAATCTTCCTCCCTTTGTTTGTGGTGTTAAGATGTCACTTTTGAGAGAGACTTTTAAAATTTTGAATGTTTATATTGCACCAGCAGGAGTGAAATCTTACGATGACATCATGTGGGGGGAACTTCTGAATTATGTTAAATTTCTGGAGGAATAGTGCCCAGGAGCTTATTTGACAGGGGACTATGGGTGAAAACAGACATGACTCTAACCACCCTTTAACCACCCTTGGTGGTTATTTGTGCATGTAGCAGGCCTATATTGGTGCCCTATGCAGCCCTGAATCATGCATAAATGACCACCAAGGGTGGTTCAAGGATGATTAGCGTCATGTCTGTTTTCACCCTTCATTGCTAGATTAGGACAGAATAACATGGAATTATATCAGTTTGGAAATTTCTGGCTAGATAATGAATGTCATTAAGTGAAAGAATCTCAAGAGATATAGGGCTAAACAAAAGTAGGATATTTTTTGCTAGACTACTGTACCATGCAAATCTATGTCTCTTAAATGGTAGATGCCACAGCGACCAACCAGGTGAGCTGACTTTCTCTTTGACGTTAGGAAATAGCACAATTGATTATATGGCTCTTTCCCTGAATTTAGAGACTTTCGTGCAGGATCTTTCCATAGGTGTGCAGCCAGATAGTGACCATTTGCCTGTGCAATTAAGATTAGCACTCCCTCAAGATGCTCAGAAACTAGGGCAGGCCAGTGGTGATGATTTTGAAATAAAACCAAAAGGTGGACCTGTTAGGAAAAAATGGGAGAGGGAAATTGAGGAAGGATTGCAAGTGGCTTTGAGTTCAGAGCAGGGGCTACGGTATAGAACTAACATGACACAGAAAGTTCAACCTGAACTGGTCATAAGAAATTATGAAAGGATGGTGGAATGGTTGCTCCCCCTCCTAAGCAGGCAAGGAAAGAACCACCAGATCAGGCAGATAGGGGGGCTCGATAAGGAGTGTAACACTAGAAGGAGGGAGCTTCGAGCCCTCTTACGTGTCTCTAGAAGATCGAACACTCCACAGGCTGCAATAAACTTTAAGGGCAGAAGCTCTTTTAGAGTACTGCTGATTTAAAAAAAAAAAAAAAAGAAAAAAAAAGGGATATCAGAGGGAAGGGCGAAATAGATTATTAAGGAGTATAGTGGACCTGGACTCGGCTCTTTTTTGGAGTATGATTAAGAGTTCAAATCTGGGGGGCAGGCTATATGTAACTCCTTTAGTCCCACAGACTAAATGGGAAGAGCACTTTCCATCTCTCTCTGCAGCAGCCGCACACTGCATCTTTTGTTGTAGATATACCTAGCGAATGGCCGCCGGTAGATGCGGGTGAGATTGTGGATCTGATATCACTTATTACAAAAAGGCTCCAGGTGGAGATTTTATACTGCCAGAATTTTTGAAGTCTTTCAAAAACTGGTGGGTCCCGGTGTTGGCATCTTTATTTACAGCAATTAACGTCTCGGGGAGCATTCTTGCTGAGTGGAATAGAGATATAGTGGTGTGTCTATATAAGAAGGGAGCTAGATCCTCCCCAAATAATTTTCAGCTTATTAGCCTACTTAGTGTTGTGGGGAAACTATGCTCGATATTTATATATTAAGCTAATATTATGGACTGAGGAGGGGAAGGTGATCCAGAGGAACAAAATGGCTTCAGAGCAGGCCGGGTAACAGTAGACCATTGTATGGTTATTTCCCATTTAATTAACAAATATGCACCTGTTAATAGGGGCCTTTTTGTTGCATTTGTTGATCTTAGGTTCGCTTTTGATTTAATCCCTAGGGAAATACTATGGAATAGGCCAGCTGCTGTATCGATGGAACCAAGATTGTTAAATCGGATTAGTATGTTACATGAAAACTCTTCTCTTAGAGTGAGAATGAATTTAGAGGGTTCATTGTCAGATGAGGTTAGGACGGAAAGGGGCGTGCGACAAGGATGTATTTTGGCCCCAATACTCTTTAATTTATTCCTGAGTGATCTTCCAGCTTTTCTCAGCTCACCTGCTAACCACCCGCCCAAAGTAGGAGAATGCCCCGTTGTGTGTCGTCTGTATGCAGATGATACAGCACTACTTTCAACTACACAAGTGGGGCTTCATAGGCTGCTTAAGGCTTTCTCCGAGCATTGCCTTTCAAATCAGCTGGGCATAAATTCTGATAAAACTCAGGTGGTGGTCTTTTCAAGAAGCAGAAGAGTTTACCATTGGAGAATTGATGATAAAGATCTAAAGCAAGTAAAGTTTCATAAATATTTGGGAATCTTGTTTCAGTCGGCCGGGTCTTGGTTGATGCAAGTTCAGGCAGCAAATGAGAGAGCTAATCAGTCGGCATCAGCTATAACAAACATTTTTACATCTTGTGACACTGGCCCTAAGGTTATGAGGCTAAAACCATTGCTCAACTCGTATATGGGGTGGCAGCTTGGGCTATAGACAAGACTTCAGACTTTGAACCGGTCCAGTCCAAATTCCTCAGGTAGCTGCTTGCTGTGCCTTGCTGCGTGGCCAATAGAGTACCTGCGGTGGCTACCAGATTGACAATTGGAATAATTTCTTACTGACTTAAATGCCTCTTTCAGATGACCCCTGCTCTGGTACACCTCCTTTTCAGAGAAGGGTGTTAACTTGTGGAGAATCAAAGTGGAGTGGAAGTTTAGTAAGTTGGAATTTTCTGTGGAGGCTATCCTCCCTTTGGGATATAAGGCAGCTAGGGGTCTGCTGAGACAAAAGATATTGGATGTTGAGAACCAACTGGATATAGTGGGGATTAGATCAGAGCGCTACTTACACCTAGCGAATCAACTTCCTAGACCTATGCCTTATCTGGAAAATCTGAATGATAGGGATGAAAGGGGAGCGTCGGCATGTGCCAGGTTTAATGCCCTACCTTCGGCTCTACTGACAGGGTGCTTTGAGGGGGTGCCCTTGGAGCAGTATATATGTATTTGTAATAGTAATGAAATTGAGTCAGTAATGCATATCTTACTGGAATGCAAATTGTACGAGTGCACGGAAGCAATGGGTATATTTACTAATCTGTATCTCTTTAGGAAGAGCAAATTAGTATTGCTTATCTTCGTTATTGGATACTAAGCTACCAAATACATCTGAAGTGGTGACCAAATTCCTTAAGATCAGTATTAATAAAAGGCGGCTTTGTGATCAGAGGCTGCCATAGGGGAGCCATGCCTCCCATGGCTTCCAATACCACCTGTACGCTGACGACACTCAACTCTCTCTCTCTCCACTCCTTCCCTCTCCCCCTCTGTTCAAGCTCGTCTCACCAACTGTCTCTCCAATATCTCCGCCTGGATGTCTCAACGCCAGCTCAAACTGAACATGGCAAAAACTGAACTCCTGATCCTGATCTTGTGTAGATGGCTCCGAGGCCTGGAGTAGAGGGATTTATGTATTTGGTGTTTGTATGAATGCTTATTTTGCCCGATATATATTGGAGTAGGGGTCTAGTTGGATTTTGAGTTCTATGTTATGTGATTGTAGTTCAGGGACTAAGGATTGCTCACCCACGCACCAAGAAGGGCTAGGCATTTATATATTGGGTCTTGAGCGCTGCATGGGTCAAGCGTTGCCAGCGCAAGCCCCAAGAAGGGCAAGGCCTTTGCACTCCTGATTTTTGTGCTCTGTGTTGGCTTCTTGGTCCCAGGAATGGCAAGCCACAATATAGAGTTTGACTCTCCTCAGGGAATGACTGTGCTCTAAATGCCAGTCCATGGGCGAAATGTCTTGGGTTGCCCCTGTTTAGGGATAAAGGTTTTTTATGTTTGTACTCTAAACCCAGTGATTTAATTATTTATGTAATGTTTTGTTCCGACTTTTATGTACAATATATGTATGTGTTTTAACTTTGAAATGGCTATGGTGTAAGCTAATGCCTGAATTAACTTATACAAATTTATTTACGGCTTGCGCCAAATAAACGTAAAATGCAACTGCCATGTCTTTTTGGGGATATGGCTCAGCCTTTCAAGAAGATGAGTCCATAAAGACTTCAGTCTTAATTTGCCAGTTACAAGAATCCTCTGTTTCTTTCCAAAAGTGAGATAAAGTAAAGGCCAAAGGACTAAAAAAAGAGAATCTTGGACAGAACTTTTTTTTTTACTTCCTGCATATCAAGTCTATAGCTTGTGTGGTGTTGGTAAATTTTTCTCTTGGATTTGTCTGCCCTGACTTTTAATGCTTGCTCCACACCTTGGTTTATGGCCTGCATCAGTAAACAACTGACCGCATCAGTAACTGTAAATTCAGGAATCTGAAAAGATTTGAAGTAAAATGTTAAGTGTTGAAGAATTGAGAGCTACACTATACAACACTTGATAATAAATCTCCATGGGGAAAAATTCTAGAAACAGAATGGGCTGCTGTTAGATATTTTTAAAAAGTGGGAAGACATAAAATGGTTTGTGTAACAAGTCTTTTCCGTATTTAAGCTGCAATTTAAACCTTAGCTGTGGAGGCTTAAGCATTGCTCAGCCTTTATTTCCATTTTAGCCAGGGATTCTCAGCTTTGGCATAAAATATTTTCCCCCTCCTTGTACATTTTTTGGAATAATAGTACTGTATGTTTATTATCACTGCTGTCTGCAAAACACTGCAGCTTTTGTTTGCCAAAATAAATTCCCAAGAGTGGGAGAATTCCAGGGATCTACATTGTGGCATTTTCATTTAACAAGTCTGGTACAGTTTCTTTAGAGTGGTGTCATGTGCTTCCAGAGCAAGGGGATGACCGGGCAAGAAGAAATAGGTAAATGAGATAGGCTGTAAACTTCTATGATACAAAAGCGTACATACTATATCTGTGTTAGAATCTTTTTGTCTATCTGGTTACAGAAGGAAATACTTCATTTTCTTATTTGTATTCATCTCAATAGGGAACTTTGATCCGAAAGCCACAAGCAACTTTTATGATAACATACAACCTGGTCCAGTAGTGCCACCAAAGCCATGTAAAAAGGGTGAGTCACTAACAGTCGCTAAAGATTTCGTTCTATTACGTCTGAATAGTTTCCATCTTCACCTATAGCTTCTACATATTGCAGTAAGTGTTACTAAAGCTTTGTTAAAATATATTTTTTTAAAGCAGTGGGTAGTAGCAGGAAATGCTTTACTTTATTTACGGGTTCTTCAAGCTGTGCAGCAAAAACACTTGACCAGATTTATTATGATAGAACAGTAGTATTGTTGGCAGTGAAAGCTGTTTTTATCACTGTGTTGGAAACTAGCAATCTCATCTTATGTTGTTTATACACAGTGTTGATCATTAGTAGTAGGAGAGTTCTCAGACTTCTATATCTGAATATTTCAAATAAATTTGAAATTCGAATTTAACAGGTTTTTCTCCTGTGTTCTATTTGGTTGAAATACCTTTCTACCGTGGATAAGTGAATTAATTGGTTTTTTTCCCAATTGCAGGTTCATAGGAATGTAGTACTTCTAGAACTGTATATATAGAATTCTGACCTCTAATAACTCAGATGTTTTAGGGGGTATAGAGTACACCCACCCAGCTAAAAATATCAGACCTTTGAGTGCATGAATGATTTCTTGGCAGCATGCGGTTAAAGTATGGAGTATATATCCTGTCCAGGCAAGTCTTATCATATCAGGCAGGCTGGAAATAAGCATTAGGGAACATCAGTTCTCTCCAGACTTGCTGACAGCCAGGCAGAGGTAGGTGTGTGAGAGAGAAATCCTCGGATGGGGGTTATTATCTAAGCATCAGTGCTTACATCTCCTTAAGGTCTGCTTCAGTAGAATTTCCAGTAAGTGGTTTTTTGTTTTTTTTTTAACATGGCCAGAGAAATTCGACTTAAGCAGACTCTAGTACATCATGGTGATTTCATACACACAACTTCATTGGTGACCTATGCACATTTTACTGTTAATACAAACCCTTATTTGAATTGGTACTTTTATTTCTGTTTTTCATTAACAGTGGGTGAAAACAGACACATACCACTAAATCCACCTTCAACACCGCTTTAATATTTCTTGTGTATGTTGCAGAGCTGCATAGGGCTGTACATTTTTTATGCATGTACAACCCTGCAACATGCATAAGAAATGTCAAAACGGTGTTAAAGCGGTGTTAATGTGGAGTGAGAGTTACGTCTGTTTTCACCCAATGTCTGTTCAAACTGCCACTATGCTAGAGCACGGAGGGTAATCGCACAGTATTAACTCCTTCAGTAGGAGGCCTGCATGTGTTGTAGTGATATACTTATAGGTTTATCTAACAAAACGGAGTATGCTTGTCATGGCTAAACTAGCCAGCGTTATATGCTTAGGGCTGCTGGCACATCTTCATCTATAAAGCGCTTCACAACCTCGCTCCCCCCTACCTCTCTGCACTTATCGCCCTCCATACTCCAGCCTGTGCACTTCACTCCTCCTCTGTCCCTTCTCTCACCCTTCCACGCCTTCCTTGCTCCCCTAAGTGCTTTTGTCCCTTCTCACTTGCTGCCCCCCATGCCTGGAACTCCCTCCCTGTCCACATCCGCCTTGCCCCCTCCCTTCATACCTTCAAATCTCTCCTTAAAACTCACCTCTTTCGCTCTGCTCTGTCTGACTCTTTATCCTGCTGAGCCACTATTCCTATACCTACGATCGGTTTACCCTTATCCTTGCAACATGGACCTGCCTGCTGTCATTCTCATCGTAACCAAGCCAAGTACGTGCACTTGAGACCTCGCATCTTCATGAATGTTAGACCCCTTGTCTCTCCCTCTGTTCCCCTTCCTAAGTCTCTCCCCCAGCTCCTGTCTCTCAGATTGTAAGCCCTAGGGGCAGGGACCGTGTCTATTTTATTACTTTGTAAAGTGCCAGGTACACTGCTGGCGCTATATAAATGTTTGTTAATAATAATAATAATAATAATAATGAAATGTATTATTTATTTATTTATTGGCGTGACCAAGGTCATTGCCAAAACAAATCTAATAACATAAGAACAGCTGCCCTTGGGCAACCAAAATTAATACAATATACAAAACCATAACAATAAACAAAACTCCGAACAATGTCCAGATATACCAAGGCAAGATTTCTCATCAGCCATGCAATATTCAGAAAACACACATATTATCCGATGCATAATAATATTAAAAAACATAACAATAATCATACCAAGACTAAACCCAACCAAAATGCACCAGGGCCAAGATCTCAGCAGGCTACAGAAAAGCCCCCCGCATGAGTGGCCCTCAATGGGACACCCCCAGCTGGGCGCTGCACCTGTCTTGGGCCCACTTACACATTTGGTCACTGGTTATCTTGGCATCCATTACCCGCAACCTGCTCCACATCATCAAAATACTTCTCGTTCAGAAACATCACCCTCCTGGTGAATTCGGCCACGGCGTGTTAAGGCCAAATCACAAGGGCATAATAACTTTTCCAAATAATAATAATAATAATGTTGACTTCAGATAAATGGTGCTGACCTTGGTTAATGCTAGCCTTAACTCCCCCTTTTTAAACCTAAGGTTTTTTGGTCTAAGAATTTAGCTTCATTCAGATATGCTTGTGAGAGCGCCCTGTGTATACAGTTAATACATTGCTGTGTCAAGACTATGAATGGAATCTTGTGTGGCTTATGAATTAACACAGTTGAAATAGATGGTCATCAAAAATCTACAGTTAAGCTAAAGTTCAGAAGCAAATAGTAGAGCATAAGTAAATACTGTGGGTGCAACCATTCTTTAGGTAGCCTTATTCCTCCCTGTACAAACGAGCCACACAATTCAGTGGATTTTATGCCCAGTGCCTGCCAGATGCCCCAGGGCAGTGTGAGGAGCTGGCTGCTCTGCAACATGTCCTTGGAAAAATTCAGAGGATGTGTCATGGAGCAGCCTTACCCCAACCTGGGTAAGTCTGCTCGGGGGTGGAATATTTATTTATTTATTTATTTACCATTTTTCTACCCTGCTCCCTCCTGCTCACAGAGCAGCTCGGGCAGCTTATAAAATGCATAGATAAAAACATAATAAAAACATTCACATAAAATATTATTAAAACATTAAAATACTGAAAATAAACTAAAAGGGCAGAACTCCCCCTCCCCACCCCACCCATCTCTCTCTCCAAAGGCCCGGCGGAACAGCCAGGTCTTACGCTGTTTTCGGAAAGAGGGGAGGTCCGGGGCCAGGTGGGCCTCCACCGGGAGGAAATTCCACAGCCTAGCAGCTGCCACCGAGAATGCCCTCCCCATCGTCGCCACCTGGGGACTTCAAGCTGGGCGTCCCTGGTCGACCGCAGGGGCCGCAGTGCAATCCGGGGCCTGAGGTGGTCCCCCAGGAAAGCCGGGCCCAGGCCATTTAGGGCTTTATAGGTCATTACCAGCACCTTGAATTGGGCCTGGAAGATAATAGGCAGCCAGTGTTGAGAACGGAGAATCAGTGTAATGTGCTCGCAGCGACTCGTCCCCCATTCTGCACCAGATGCGACCTCCGGACTGTCCCCAAGGGCAACCCCACATAGAGTGCGTTGCAGTAGTCTAGTTTAGAGGTAATAAAGGCATGGATGATGGTGGCCAGATCCGAGTCCGAAACATATGGCCGCAGCCGTCGTACCAGATGTAACTGACGAAATGCTCCCCTCGCCACAGCCTCCACTGAAGATCCAGGCAGAGCTGTGAGTCGAGGAGCACCCCCAGACTACGAACCTGTGTGGCCATAGGGGGGCAGACCCCATCGATGATGGGAGCCACACACACACACACACACCAGTCCTACCCACCAACATCATCTCCGTCTTGTTGGGATTCAACTTCAGACAGCTCACCCTCATCCAGTCCCCGACAACTGCCAAGCAGTGGGTAAGCACTGAGACTGGCAGGTCTGGGTCTGCAGAAAAAGAGAGGTAAAGTTGTGTGTCATCGGCGTACTGATGACAATGCACATCAAACCCTCGCATGACCTCACCCAAAAGCTGCATATACACGTTGAACAGGAGGGGGGACAGAATAGAACCCTGTGGGACTCCACACGTGAGGTCCCGTGGAGATGAAGTACATTCCCTGAGAACCACATGCTGAGTTCCCCCGACCAGGAACGAGCAGAACCATTCAAGAACAATTCTGCCCACCCTGGCCCGGTCCTACAGCCGAGCCGCCAACATCTCATGGTCAGTGGTATCAAATGCAGCCGACAGATCTAATAGAATTAAAATAGATCTGCCCTGGTCTAATTTGTGGCGCAGGTCGTCAACCAAAGCCACAAGCGCAGTCTCCATGTCAAACCCAGGGCGAAAACCAAACTGCGAGGGTCCAATCTAGATGCCCCTGAAGCTACCAAGTCACCACCTGTTCAAAACCTTCCCTAAAAAGGGAAGGTTAGAGACTGGCCGATAGCTGGCTGGGGAGTCCATGTCAAGACATGGTTTCTTGAGCAGGGGCCACACAACCGCCTCCTTGAGGCGGCTTGACACCCTGCCCTCCCTAAGGGAGGCATTGACAACCGCCAGCAGCAATAGCCCTGATGTCTCCCGACAGGCCTTGACCAGCCAGAACAGGCATGGATCTAATACACAACAGGTGCCCCTTACAGCCCCAAGGATCTGCCGCATCAGTGGGCGACGCCCACTAAAATTGATCCCATGAAATCTAACAAGGCGGGCCCTCCCCCCTCAGGTTCACCTACTGTTATAAGTCCAGCATCGAAGTCGCGGTGAATCGGAGTGATTTTTATCCACAAAAAAATTAACAAACATGTCACAGCAGGCACTGGAAGATTCCAGTTCCAGGCGGAGAGAGACCAGACTGACCAGATGCTGCATCACCCAGAAAAGCTCAGCTGGACGTGACTTTGTGGATGCTATGAGGGCAGCAAAGAATGCCGCCTTTGCTGCCCACACTGCCACAGCATAAACTTTTAAACTAGCTTTGTCGCAGTTGATCGGCTTCAGTAAAAGTCTGGCGCTCCAACCGCCGTCCTTCCTGCTTCATCCGGCACAGGTCCTCTGTAAACCAAGGGGGCCCGCGTCGTCGGCATTCCGGAAGCGGATACCTGGGAGCCATTCGGTCAATGGCCTCAGTCATATTCCTGGTTACAAATTCTTTATCTTCTGTTCAATTTTCATGGAACCTGGGAATATTATGTCGCTCCACAAGATTACCAATCCTGCCAAATTTTAGAAAGATTGGATAAAAGGTCTTTGTTATAAGCTATTAACTTGAAAATGCATTTCTTGCTGTAACGTTTTTATATTCCATCCTGTTTACAAAATGTTTGGCAGGAATGTATCCTGTACCATCTCTGTCAAACTACAGGACAATTTGATAAAGGACCCCAATTTTATAAGCAATTGAAGTTCGCCTGGCCCCAAGCCTTTTAACATTCCAGCAAGTTTGTAAAATCTGACTGTTTGCCCAGACCTTTTGGGGCGGGGCGGGGGGGAAGGGGGGTTGGGGGGGG
>QEPC01001360.1:4155439-4188619 GCA_003113815.1 Sphenodon punctatus
TGTCATGGAGCAGCCTTACCCCAACCTGGGTAAGTCTGCTCGGGGGTGGAATATTTATTTATTTATTTATTTACCATTTTTCTACCCTGCTCCCTCCTGCTCACAGAGCAGCTCGGGCAGCTTATAAAATGCATAGATAAAAACATAATAAAAACATTCACATAAAATATTATTAAAACATTAAAATACTGAAAATAAACTAAAAGGGCAGAACTCCCCCTCCCCACCCCACCCATCTCTCTCTCCAAAGGCCCGGCGGAACAGCCAGGTCTTACGCTGTTTTCGGAAAGAGGGGAGGTCCGGGGCCAGGTGGGCCTCCACCGGGAGGAAATTCCACAGCCTAGCAGCTGCCACCGAGAATGCCCTCCCCATCGTCGCCACTTGGGGACTTCAAGCTGGGCGTCCCTGGTCGACCGCAGGGGCCGCAGTGCAATCCGGGGCCTGAGGTGGTCCCCCAGGAAAGCCGGGCCCAGGCCATTTAGGGCTTTATAGGTCATTACCAGCACCTTGAATTGGGCCTGGAAGATAATAGGCAGCCAGTGTTGAGAACGGAGAATCAGTGTAATGTGCTCGCAGCGACTCGTCCCCCATTCTGCACCAGATGCGACCTCCGGACTGTCCCCAAGGGCAACCCCACATAGAGTGCGTTGCAGTAGTCTAGTTTAGAGGTAATAAAGGCATGGATGATGGTGGCCAGATCCGAGTCCGAAACATATGGCCGCAGCCGTCGTACCAGATGTAACTGACGAAATGCTCCCCTCGCCACAGCCTCCACTGAAGATCCAGGCAGAGCTGTGAGTCGAGGAGCACCCCCAGACTACGAACCTGTGTGGCCATAGGGGGGCAGACCCCATCAATGATGGGAGCCACACACACACACACACACCAGTCCTACCCACCAACATCATCTCCGTCTTGTTGGGATTCAACTTCAGACAGCTCACCCTCATCCAGTCCCCGACAACTGCCAAGCAGTGGGTAAGCACTGAGACTGGCAGGTCTGGGTCTGCAGAAAAAGAGAGGTAAAGTTGTGTGTCATCGGCGTACTGATGACAATGCACATCAAACCCTCGCATGACCTCACCCAAAAGCTGCATATACACGTTGAACAGGAGGGGGGACAGAATAGAACCCTGTGGGACTCCACACGTGAGGTCCCGTGGAGATGAAGTACATTCCCTGAGAACCACATGCTGAGTTCCCCCGACCAGGAACGAGCAGAACCATTCAAGAACAATTCTGCCCACCCTGGCCCGGTCCTACAGCCGAGCCGCCAACATCTCATGGTCAGTGGTATCAAATGCAGCCGACAGATCTAATAGAATTAAAATAGATCTGCCCTGGTCTAATTTGTGGCGCAGGTCGTCAACCAAAGCCACAAGCGCAGTCTCCATGTCAAACCCAGGGCGAAAACCAAACTGCGAGGGTCCAATCTAGATGCCCCTGAAGCTACCAAGTCACCACCTGTTCAAAACCTTCCCTAAAAAGGGAAGGTTAGAGACTGGCCGATAGCTGGCTGGGGAGTCCATGTCAAGACATGGTTTCTTGAGCAGGGGCCACACAACCGCCTCCTTGAGGCGGCTTGACACCCTGCCCTCCCTAAGGGAGGCATTGACAACCGCCAGCAGCAATAGCCCTGATGTCTCCCGACAGGCCTTGACCAGCCAGAACAGGCATGGATCTAATACACAACAGGTGCCCCTTACAGCCCCAAGGATCTGCCGCATCAGTGGGCGACGCCCACTAAAATTGATCCCATGAAATCTAACAAGGCGGGCCCTCCCCCCTCAGGTTCACCTACTGTTATAAGTCCAGCATCGAAGTCGCGGTGAATCGGAGTGATTTTTATCCACAAAAAAATTAACAAACATGTCACAGCAGGCACTGGAAGATTCCAGTTCCAGGCGGAGAGAGACCAGACTGACCAGATGCTGCATCACCCAGAAAAGCTCAGCTGGACGTGACTTTGTGGATGCTATGAGGGCAGCAAAGAATGCCGCCTTTGCTGCCCACACTGCCACAGCATAAACTTTTAAACTAGCTTTGTCGCAGTTGATCGGCTTCAGTAAAAGTCTGGCGCTCCAACCGCCGTCCTTCCTGCTTCATCCGGCACAGGTCCTCTGTAAACCAAGGGGGCCCGCGTCGTCGGCATTCCGGAAGCGGATACCTGGGAGCCATTCGGTCAATGGCCTCAGTCATATTCCTGGTTACAAATTCTTTATCTTCTGTTCAATTTTCATGGAACCTGGGAATATTATGTCGCTCCACAAGATTACCAATCCTGCCAAATTTTAGAAAGATTGGATAAAAGGTCTTTGTTATAAGCTATTAACTTGAAAATGCATTTCTTGCTGTAACGTTTTTATATTCCATCCTGTTTACAAAATGTTTGGCAGGAATGTATCCTGTACCATCTCTGTCAAACTACAGGACAATTTGATAAAGGACCCCAATTTTATAAGCAATTGAAGTTCGCCTGGCCCCAAGCCTTTTAACATTCCAGCAAGTTTGTAAAATCTGACTGTTTGCCCAGACCTTTTGGGGCGGGGCGGGGGGGAAGGGGGGTTGGGGGGGGGTAATCTCCCCCTACCATTATTTATTGTTGTGTGCCTAGCCCTGTTTTAATATTATTATGATTGTTTAATATAATTGTATTTTTATGTTTTAAAATTGTTATCCGCCCCGAGCTGTTTTCAGGAGGGGTGGGATATAAATTGATTAAATAAATAAATAAGTTGTCCCCATGAAGACCATTATTCAGATAAATAGTAACACATGCAGTGCTAGTCAGAGGCTGGCACCTGGCATGACGGGGGGAGGCTGTAGGAGGGAGGCTGTGGAGCAACCCAACAGACTAACAAACACATTCACTGGCCAGTTACTGCATGCTTCCAGCTTTACAGGACCAATTGGTTTTGGGCTTTGAAACGGGTATAGGGGGCGGCCCTGAGGCGGGCATAGAAGGGACATAACTGGCACTTTTGATAGCATCCCAGGAATCAGGAAACATGATTTACACATGCAGGCTGGCCAGTTACCATCACAATCACATCCTGCAGCACTGTGACAGAGGACATAAGAGAATCTCTATTGGCTCTTTCCTAAACAGATGCTTCCGACTTCCCACTAATAAGTTAGGGGAGAAGTTGAAGTGGTCAAAACACAGGAGGAGGATATTTGGTTGACATTTCTGCTGGCCAGTTGGAATCACAAACAGATCTTATACCACAGTGACACGTAAGAGAATCCCTGGCATAAGTTCATGCTGTTCAGGCTTATAAAATTGGGACCCTTTATCACATCTTTCTGATATTTGGCAGAGATGATCCTGAAAGTGTGAGATACAGCCCTGCCAAATGTCATGAACGCTGGTTGGACTACAAAGATGTTAGTCAGACATACATTTATAAGTCAATAGCTTATACCACCAAGACCCTTTATCCAATCATTCTGAAAGTTGGTATAGATAGTAATCTTGGGGAGGGGTATCAACTTGCCAAGTTTCATCCACATTAGATGGGATACAAAGAAGTTAGTCATGAATGTATATGCAGATTTTTGCAAAATAACAGAATTCAACTGCTTATAAAATCAGATTCCTTTATCCAATCTTTCTGAAATTAGGTATACTTAATGCCTTACATTGGAGATACAGTCCTTCCAAATATAATGAAAAACAAAAAAAGTTACAGCTGAAAACGTGTGTTCCATTGAAACTAATGGAAAGCGAAAATGAAATTTTGATACTTATGAAAATGAAAGATTTAAATAACGAAAATTAAAAATGACATGGGTTGCTGGTGCACACCACCTTAAAAACAAAAATTGCTAGAGTTGATAAAAGAAAATCACTATAGTTTTTTTAAATGACTTGTTAGCTGCCTCGAGCTGCCTTGGCAGGAGGGGTGGGGTATAAACTTAGTTTAAATAAATAATTTATTTATTTATTTAATTACACTTATATGCTGCCCCCTCATACCGATGGAATCTCGGGGCGGTTTCCAACAAATATAAAAACAATCTAAAACAACATAAAACCACATTAAAATCTAAAAGATTCCAATATTATTTAACAAATTTAAAACACCCGCCATACAGCAATTTAACTCACCCTCCCTTCCCCACCTCCGAAGGCCTGGGAGAACAGCCATGTCTTACAGGCCCGATGGAAGGCCAACAGATTCGGGGCCAGCCGTGTTTCCTCTGGGAGGGAGTTCAATCAAAATCAAAATTCTTTATTGTTTGCCATCAGGCCATAACAAAATCCATAAAAAGAAAATGACACATCACAAATATACTCAGCCATACATGTATATTTTAAAATAAATAATATTCATTTAACACCTTACCACAGAAGCAAGATCCCCCCCCGGCGCAACAAACCCCTATGGAGGGAGTTCCATAACCGTGGCCCACGAGAACGCCTTCTCCATTGTAGCCCCCTGCTTTACGCGGGGGACCTCCAGGAAGGCAACCCCGGTGGACCAAAGGGACCATCCTGAGTTGCGGAGGACAAGGCGGTCCCTGAGATATCCAGGTCCAAGACTGTATAGGGCCTTATTTATTTCACTATATTTATAGGCTGCCCCCCCATGCCCACGGCATCTCGGGACGGCTTCCAACATAAAACAAAGCAATTTTTAAAACAAAAAATCTACAACAGCGTTAAAACAGATTTAAAACACCCCCCACAAATATTAACCCCCCCACCCTCCCCTTGAAGGCCTGGGCGAACAGTCAGGTCTNTTATAGATCAAAGTCAGCACCTTGAATCTGTCTCGGTACGTTACAGGCAGCCAGTGCAGTGCACGGAGCACCGGTGTTATGTGCTCTCGTCGGCCCGTCCCTGTTAAGAGACGGGCCGCCGCATTCTGCACTGGCTGCAACCTCTGGGCTAGCGTCAAGGTGTAGTCCAGCCTCGAGGTGATGAAGGCATGGATCAAGGTGGCCAGGTTGGTTCTGGAGATGTATGGGCGCAGCCTCTGTACCAGATACAGCTGGCAGAAAGCCACCTTCGCCACCACATCCACTTGCTGATCTAGGTGGAGGTCTGCATCCAATAACACCCCCAGACTCCGAACCTGCTGGGCCACGGAGGGGCGCACCCCCTCCGCAAGAGGGGGTAACACATCCCCCGCTCAGCCTACCACCTTCACCACCGTCTTATCAGGATTGAGCCTCAGTCTGCTCTGCCACAACCAAGTCGCCACAACTTCCAAACATTGGGATAGCGAACAGTTTGAACACTGAGATCCCAGTTTGTTTTGAAACATTCTGATTGATGTCAAGTCTTCTCAAACCATATTTGAAAGGAAAAAATGAATTGTATATTAAATGCAATTATTGGAAGTGGAAACAATGGTAACAGTGTATTGTAATTATTTTCATAAAATCTTCACTGGTAACTTCCAGATCCCTACTGTTTTGTTAGTGGAGACCAGTTTTATGGTTTAGCTGTTAATGCTGGGAAGTAGCATTTAGTCCAGTGTCCAATCGCTTTTCCTCTCTCCTAGAAAATATACCCCCCCACTCCTCAACACACACACACACATTCAGATTGAGGAAATGAATGTTGTGGAGCAGTTACTTGCCAATCTTTATACTTGCTATGTTACCAAATTCAAATCTTTCTTGCTAGGTAATGCTAATGTATTTGTTCTCTCTAATTCATGTCATAATTCGGCTGTCTAATGCCATTAAACTGTGCCTGTAAAGTACAGGTGAAAATTACTGGTGGTTAGAAAAAATATTTAACCAAAACATCTAAATATTTGCAAATACGTTTCTTGAACAAAAATGCCATTTAAAATTACAATATGGGGGGGAACCCCCCCCCCCCCCCCCCCCNGCCAGGTCTTAGCTACACGCTGAAACAGCAGGAGAGTGGGAGCCAGCCGAGCCTCCTCCGGGAGCGAATTCCACAGCACAGGGGTGGCCACCAAAAAAGATCTAACATCGATGGCCACCCGCCTCGCCCGGGGGACCTCCAAATAGGCTCCCACGGATGATCTCAAGGGTCGCACGGGCACATGGGGAGTGAGGCGGTCCCGCAGATAAGCAGGGCCCAGGCCATGAGTGAAGGGCTTTAAAGGTTAAAACCAGCACCTTGAACCAGGCCCGGTACTTTATAGGCAGCCAGTGCAGAACCCGGAGCACCAGATATTAGTCGTAGGCAATCTCTGTTGGGCATAAAAAAAAATTCATATCTTCCTTAGAGGTCACTTAGACATGTTTGCGAACATACCTTGACAAATACTTCATTGAAACATTTACACAGTCAGTCTTTTTGACAGGGCCCGTAACTGAGTGATATAAATGGGAAGAGTTCATCTCTAATATTAAATGTTCTCAAGATATTGCTATACTTTGGTAGTTGAACAGAAAATTTTAGACGCAACAAGCAAAATTGCATAATCTTGATATGAGTGCCCCAAATGTTAGAGGTGGTTTTGATGTTACCTTGGTTGTTCTGAGTAACAGCCTTGAACAAATATTTTGTTTGTGGTGTCTACCATCCCCCTCCCCCCAAGCAGTGAGAGCCTTTTTACAGCAGACTTTTCTTCCAGTGGCTTCTGATTTGCTAATTCTAAGTAGATATTGTATCTACAGGTTTGTAGAGAATAATCCAGCTACATGTGAAAATACAAATATTATTAAAGTTTAATCCTGCAACAGAATATAATGCAGGATTCATATCTATAAAACCTCTTCTCTTTAGAACATGCGAGTGGTTCCAAGCCACCTCGACCACAGCCAAGAGATGAAGACTTTGAAGGGGCGCCGTGGAATTGCGACAGCTGTACCTTTCTGAACCATCCAGCACTCAATCGCTGTGAACAATGTGAAATGCCACGGTACACCTGAATCCCGAGGGGCTGCTATCGGATGAAAAGAGAAGCTCTTGAGCCCATAACCATAGAAAAAGGAAACAAGGTGGGGGAGACCCTTTCTGTCTCTCTGCCAGGCTTTGGCCAACAATCTACTTTCAGATTACAAGAGGGGAAAATGTGAAACTGTTTCCACTTGTACTGCACTAAATAAATTGGGGAGGGGGGAAATATTCTTATCCCATTGTGGTGAGCAAAGCAGGAAGGATTCCCAAAATCAACAAAAGGATTAAGTCCTTGAAGAATGTATTCAGGAAAGCGGATAACTGCTGCTGATGTAGTCCTATGGTTACAGGTACTGCTTAGTAGCCCTTATTTTTTAAACTAAAGTACTCCAAAATGGTGTGAAATGTTACAGTTCTCCAGACAAACTGTGAAGAGCCAGAGCCGTTTAGCTTGGCCACAGCTGGCTGGAAAACAAAGGCTCCCTGGGCTTCCAGATTGTAAACGACTGAAAAAGAAGACAGGGGGAAAAAAACCCATAAATTTTGCAACAAACAGAAAACAAAGAGAAGGGTATTTGTAATTGCTGCTTTTTTCAGGGTGACTTTAAGTCTACACAAATTGCTGTTTTGAAATTGTGACTTATGGTGAGAAATGAGGTGCTGTATGAGCCTTGCTTACAGAGTACAATCAGAGGTGATTTTATAATCCCTTTTGCTTGTGCAGTGCTCACCAAGTCGTGTCAACACTGGTAATTAAGAATTAATTATATACCATATTACAGATTAAAATATTGCTGCATGCTTTTATTAGGCCATTGTGTGTTAAAGCGTAAAGTATGCTTTTATAAATGACATTCTCTTAAGACTGTGCTTTGTAACAGTACAGCGAACAAATGCCAAATGCAGAACTATTCCAAATTCTGTTTGGAAGACTTGAGCTCAGCCATGGTTTATGTGTATGAGAAGTGTTTGCACCCTGTTCCTTAGGCCTTTCAGCTTCCAATTTTGTGAAGAATTCATGATGTTTACAGCACAGAAGGTACTTTGTGCCCCAATCCTGATTTTAGCTGAAAAACAATTAATCAATATTAGCTCTTTGGTAAAGGTTTATTTGCACATTGTTAATAAACCATCCTGTATTAAATAGCAGATGGCAGATCTTGAAATGTTGCACACTGCTTTTTTATTTTGGTCAGGTAATGTTTGCAGTAGAGCAAAGAATACAAAAGACTTTCAAATTAAAATCATACTGGCACTTTTATGCATATGAATACATTTGTATTATAAAGGCGATGTTCACTTTGTTTCAATGCTTCAGGTTGCTGTAATAAATCACTCATTTGTGAAATCAAAACTGGGTTTGGGCAGCTGAATGATTATGACTATAAAATTGTGTGAGATTGGTTAGGATGTTTTTCTTTCTGGCAAGACATTGATGCAGTGCATTTAATTTTTACACTGTAAGATTGTGTTATTTAAAATCTAAAATCTTCATAACCTTTGCAAGCGAGTGTGTTTTCATTTTGCCCACATTACATTGTCTTCCTGCCTTGTGGGTTATGTATAAGGGTAACAGTAAAACCTGTAGTTTAAATTGGGAACCGGTAACTTAACCTGGTATGATACTGAAATGTTACTTCATCCTTAAATACTAATTAATTTAAGTAGCCATTAGCAGACATTTTATAGTTGGCAGCGTTGAGCAAAATGAAGTCAAAGGCATCAGAGTTCAAATGCTTCTGTTTCAATTGATAAGTTTACAAGATTGCATAAATTAACGTAGACTTCAGAATATTGGAAAGAAAAAAGCCACTACTGTCCACATGAAGTTCAGTCTTAAGAGAGAAACTGCAGCTCTTCTTACTGACATGGACAATCTGACAACTAAAGTGATAGTATGGAAAAGAGGTGAGAGGTTAGCAGAGGTATTTTAGGCAAAATAATTCTTTGTTTAGAGTTGACACAATTTTGTTGTTCTGAACTATGATGATGTCTTTGCCTCTTAAGATTTTCAGTTTCTCTTCAGTCATAATTATATTGAACTCATCATAACTGTTCTAGTTTATGTTGGAAATTGCAATGAAAATGGCAGTCATCAAATGAGAGTAAAGGTAGCATGCCTGAAACCAGCGTGTACCTCTTTGACACCAGTGTGGATGCTATTCTAAAAATATTGCATGCAACCTACTAATTCTCAAATAATCAAATCTCAAATAATCCTAAATGCATGGTTTGCTGAAAACAACCTATCATCCTGCAGAAAGTGAAAAAGCTCTATCTGGGGAGGAAGTGGTTCATGCTATCGGATGGGCTTGTTGATTTTAAGAACAAAGGTAGATTTTATTTAAACTTGTCAGTTGCTCTCATTTGTTGGTTGTGCAAAAAAGTATTGGAAAACTCATGTTCTGTTGTATTCATTTATTTGTAGATGTCCATTCAGAAATATTAGCAGTAAACTCTACATGGTACTTGAATCCTTAATATGTTAGAGTATGAGTTGTATTTGACTATTAATTAGATCATGCAACTTGTTTAGGAACCAGGAAACATCGTTCACACCCCAACTAAAATGTTGTAGACTATGATCCAAAAGGTTTCTTTATGTAATATTTATTTAAAGAACATCAAACTGTTAGCTGGCATATAAAATGCACTGTATTGTATAAATAATTTGAGTGCACACTTGTGTGGATGGCAGGATGGTGATGTCATTGTGATGTGATGATGTACTACTACTTAAAAAAACAAAAAAAAACCACAACTTCCTCCTCAACCATCCGACTAGGTAGGTCATAGTTGGTAAGTTAAGACATTAGATATTCAAAACAACATCACTATTCATCTAAAAACTCCTTATAAAAGCTTGTTTTATCTTTAACATGCTGTTCAGATTAGTTATTCCCTTTAAGTATAGAATACTGTAGTTCCTTAGTCAAAAGTGAAGCTTGTGACACACACATCACAATAGCGCAACCAAAAGAAATCCTAATCTTGATTAGCTTCAGATATGATGTGGTGGTCAACTTCGCTTTGTTGGGTGGGTGGGAGGGGCTAAAAAGAAAAGTGTTCTGTAAAATATAGTCTTGGGTTGTATGTTTGTGTCTGGTATGTATGTGGTGGTTTCCCAGGAGGTGTGAAAAGCAGGTGTGTAATTTTTTTAAAGAGCTGGTCTCTGTCTTTGTACTCTTTGATCATAATATGCTACTAATAATCATGCCATTTTTTAAAAAAAGGATTGCTTTTTCAATTACTGTATCTGTCCCGATTATGCATGTCTTATAGTCACAGTGTTGAAAGCAAAGCATTTTTACATGATTGATTGTAAAGTTCTTAAAGCTACAGACTGAATGCAGAAATACTTAAAGTTTAAAAATGGGACAAAACAAAATGGAAAATACAAAGAATGTTTTTAAACAGAATGTGAGAATAATACACATTAAAAATTAAGCTGTCCCCTTCAGTGGTATAGCCTGGAATGTGAAAAAGATTATTATAATACTTAGTAGCCAGTTGGGACTCATAGATTCTCTAACAGCTTTTTGGCTACTATAAAGCTTATATGCTCTGATACCACAGTGAATCTTTAACCCATGGCTGAGAGAGGACATGCACACAAATAAGTGTACCTTAAAATCAGCACTGTCTGTATGTGCTGGGGCTATTTGATTTCCTTTCCGAATGTTAAAATTAAGTTGGCCATAATTAAAACTTGCCATGTTTTTGAGTTGGAGCATTTTCATTGCTATTTTTGTCCATACATATTAACACAGGTGGGTTTTTCCTGAATTTGAATAAACAGAGGTAATTGAGTTAATGCAATATTATAATTCTGGATTTTCAGGTCCTTGAAAAGAATTCTTTTAAGCTGTGTCCTTGAAACTTATTTATTTATGGTGGCACCAGTGTATCCAATCCATATTTCCTGTTGTGTGGAATCGGTTATTTTTTTTCTTCATTAAAACAGCAAGACATGGTCTTGTTAAATCTTGTAAAAATGGTGTCTCTACATTTTAGATTTGTGTATGACGTGAATGGAAATTACAACAAGATAAAATTGTACAAAAGCGTTAAGAGGCTATGCATGCATGGTACCTCCAGAAAGCGCATACTAGGAAGGTTGCGGATTCCTGAGAAATAAATTAATAAATTAAGAAAAATCACATCCTGCATTTGTTCTCGTGTGTAGTAGGAGACACTTCAGAAGATCAACTTCGCTTGTTTTTGACATTCAGTCGTTTCTACTTTTAAAGCATAGCTTTCCCCACAGCCCATTGCCACATCAAGATTTTGTGTTTTGTGCATCCATATATTTCCCACTGAGTGACTACTCTGTCGAACTTCACCTTCAAGTCTGAAAGTGGATCTGTATGGAATAAGCTTTGCAGTCATAGAGCTCCACCGATTTCAGAGGGACTCGTCGGGAATTAATTTGTATGATCTAGACGTTAGTTTGTATGAACAATGTTCTGAAAGTTAATCTAGTCACCTTGTACTGTAGTTCTATATACTACTAGGTCCTGACTCCCTAATGCAGATGTTAGCTATGGCCTGGTTCATATAGCCTCATGTTTGCAGACTGCAAAAGCAGCTCTGTCTTACCCTGAGAAAACTACTGTGGAGGGGGAGAGAGCATTTAAATGTGAACTAACATTTAGACACTTCTATAAATGGGTTTACCATTACCAACTTACTAGAAACATTTTGCAAATCACTGTTCTACATTGGGTACGTTTTTTACATACCGTTTTGTCATGTACATCTAGTACAATGTTCTCCCTAAACCTTTTGTCAGCAAATGTATTTGGGGAATTAAAAAACGTATGCCCTTGAATTTTTCCATACAAAATTGCAGGCAGTACTCATGTTCTGGTGAAAAGTTCATTTTAGTTCATGCAGCATTGCATTTTCAAGATACTAAACTATACTTCATTGGAATGTGTAGAAATGCAGGGAGCTTTGCAATTCCAAACACAGCAAAATGAGTAACCATGTTATGTCTAGTAACACCCACTGCGTCTAGGGCTAATTTAGTGCACATGCCCTAGCTGTAACCTTGCCCCATACATGCTTACTCTTTGCCTCACATAATTAGTTTTCGGTTCCAATGCCCTCATTTAAGCCCGCTAAGTCAGTATTTAGATTTCAGATGTAATGTATCTGGGTAAAACAAATTAATCTCCCTTAAGTCGACATTAATCTTGTGTCTTTGGATATTCATCTGGTCTTTTGCCATGTCCATTGTGTGAGGTGCTAATAAACACATAGCTTGTAAAGAGCTACTGCTTCATCCTTGGGACTAGGACCTCTATTAGCAATCATAACTTGGTCAAATAATCTTGTGCCATCTCTTCTCATTCATAATGCCCTATTAACGTTGCCCTGTTAACATATCCCACAATATCCCTGATTCCACAGCAGTTCATCCATCTTTCTAGATCTGTGGTTTTCCTCAGATAAACTTTCCCGCTCGCTTGGGCAATAGAATAAATTGCAGAGTGGGAGGGGACATGGGAGAGGTGGATTGTGTATCTTCTGGAAAGCTTTAAGAGGAGGCTAGAAAAACATGTCAGTGTTGGTTTACATTAATCCTGTAACAATGTAGAGGGCTGTACTTGATCCTTGAAGTGGGGACTCAGCCCCAGGATTCTACAAAATCATAATTGAAAATGAATCTTCTAGAGTTGCAGGGGAAAGAGATCATGGACACTAATGTCACAAGTAGGAGGGGGAGTTCCCACCTTCCTGTCCCCGTAGTAGGGAAGCATGTCTCAGCTCTGGTGGTGCAATTCCTGGCCTGCTATAGGGTGTGGCAGACGGAGGGGACGGGCTTGTTGCATTAGCTCCTCACAGAGAATATTGATGCGAGTGGGGGGAGAGAACCTGCACTGATTCGATTGGGATTTCAAATCCAAATGTAAGAGATTTTATTAATAAAGTTGCAGCCCTGATTAAAAACGCATGTTCTTGTGTCTTGATTTGTCTTCCTTTGTTGTCCATTACAGTGCATCAGATATGCTTGGCAACTTACTAGATTTCACATCACTGATGTGAATGGAAGCATTAGCATAGCGTGTAAAGTGAAGAAATGCAGCAAAAGGAGCAAATAACCTTTTTTTAAAAAAAAGACTAGTTTTTAAGCAAGTATAAGCTGCTTTATGTTGCAAGCTAATGAAAACATAAGAGTACCTCAGACACACAACTATCTCTGTGTAAAATGTTATAAAACTGATGCAAGGTAATTTCGTGCAACTTTGTGACTGCACGTTTTCAGTTCAAACGTGATTTATACTGTGTGGCTTGCAGTGCTTAAAATTGATTTGAGCAAACACTTCTGCCTTAATAGGCCAGATTTTGTTTCTGTACTAGGAAGTTAATATAGAAGGAAAGTTGAAAAGGAAGTAATTTCCTTTAAGTTATCTGTAAGATTTCTATTTGTATTACTGGTTATATTATAAAAGTTTTATCCAAAGGAAAAGTCTCCTTTAAGATGTTTAAAATTGATTGTGCTGTCTTGTCTTTGTCTTGAAAAAGTAAAATCAAAGATTAGTACGAGCTATCTTTGGGAATGACGACAGTTCAATTCAGTTTATTTAATAAAACAAACAAACATCTAACAGGTTCTATACAAGTTTAAATTAAAAATATTGCTAATATAATAGAAAATACATTAATAATGGTCTTCATATTACCATGCTGTTTCAACTGCATACATCTGATTTCATTGCAGTCATTCAAAGGATTCATGGCACTTGCTCTAAAAGTGGAATCCTGTAGGTTCATCTGTCAAGACTTCCAGTATATGTCGATGTGGATTCATTATTCCCAGGCAACAATGACTTTACTGAAGTTGACAAAAACTCCTTTATTAGGTATGCTGGGGGGAAAAAGTACAATATGTGAATTGTTTATAAATGGGTCAGTTTTAATTATTTAGAAAATGCAATCATGCCAAAGGTGGCTTTCCTCCCGTAAGACACACAGGCCATGATTCACAAGCCATTTACCGCAATGTAGGATTTATTATTATTATTATTATTATTATTATTATTATAAACATTTATATAGCGCCAGTAGTGTGACCTGGTGCTGTACAGAACATAGAAATAAACATGTTTTTAGACAAGCTCCTCCGCACCCATTAGACACGTTTCAGGGCTGAATAGTGTGCAACATGCATGATGGGTCGAGAGGAGCTTGTCTAAAACCACCAGTAGTTCTATTACAGGGCTTTTGTAGGACAAATCCAGAGTAAGTGGATTGTGGCCATAGAGTTCAATGAAGAGACTGGAAACTTTAATTTGATATTTTTAAATCTGCTTGCAAAATGAGGCCTGCAATTAATGTTAATAGAGATTTCAAAGAAAATTCTGCTGAACACTGAGGAACCTTCGGCTTTGAAACCTGAGAGTTTGCATGTTCCAAAATTTTATTTTCCTGATAAGAGAGAATCCTTGTGCTTAACTTTGAAGTTATGGTACATGGGTGATGCAGAAAATGCATGTATTTATGTTGTAGTTCAGTATGTTAACAACCATTTTTTAAAAAACCACAACAAACCCCCCCCCCCCCCCCCTGCATTTTGAGAAATGCAGTAACAGTTTGAGAACTGTGTCACTGGTTTATTGGTCTTCATTATAATCCCTTAGGATATAATCTATAAAGGTCAATAGATATCACTTCTTCCACAATAGCATCTACCAAGCTCAATTAAATCTGCATTGCTCATTTGGGATAATTGAAATAAAAAAGCTGCGAAGAACCAGTGTCTTTAAAATGAAAATCTGATTTATTTTAAGAAGGAAAGTAAGGAATTAAAAGGGTTTTATAAAAAAATAATAAAGTTAATGTTACCAAAGAAAGTAGCGTGTCCCTTGAAAAGTTACATCGTGTTTCCCCACTTCATTGCCTTCCAGTTCTACCCCAAGATAGTCGTCCTCTCTCCTGAGCAGTTGGCCCAAGTATTTGATTGTTCCTTTACTGATTTTCCCTGTTGGACGGGAAAACTTCACCAGGTTTCCAACTTTCAGGTCTGCAACATTTCTTGGTGCAAATGGTCGTCTCTGAAGCACTGCCTTACCCAGGTGAGCCCTTTTGTTTTTTTAAGAAAGCAACACTTTTCTTTTAAAACAGTATGGAGAGAAAAATGTTAAGCTTCTGAAGAACTATTATTTGAAGTTCTCTCTTATTTGAGAACCACAAATCTGCTTGTTCGGCATGTCTGACGCTTGTGAAAAACTGCTTGTTACATTTCAGGTAGAACATCTACGTCTCTGAAAACTGCACCTTTATTTAACAATTGAGGAGGATTTCTGGGAGGGAGAGGAGATTTGCCACCCAGAAAAAAGACACAACTCGGGTAGTTCTGTAATGTTTCCCCCCATGTTCTTAGATTCTCTCACTAAACAGAGGCAGGAGTGTGCCATCAGCTTTTAAACGCTGTGCTCCCCAATTTGTCCACTTAACTCTATCCACTGTGGCAATTTCACTTCCACTAGGTGTGAGATGGTGAAAGTCTATCCCTTGGGACATAAGAATAAAAGTGTTAGACTGCAGTTTTTCTGATGGCCCAGTAGCTGCAAACAATGTTAGTTGCTTTTTCACAAATCTGCTTTTTTTAGTCTCTTTGAATCCTTTTGTCCCAGTGACCTTGGAATTAGCTGGCACTAGTTTTGTTCGGGCCTTTTTGCTCTCTAGTTAGTTACTGCATTTTATTGCCACACAGTGAAAAGCATGAGATCACCTTTAAACGTGTTGGCATAAACTAATGTATTCAGACACTGTGATACTCTTACTTAGCTTCTTTCAGTGAAGAACTCATTTAATGAGCTAAATAAAGATATGTCGGGAGTACAACAGTTTAAAAATTGCATTAAGACACATCCCTTATCAGACTGCTAGATTTACATTATCTGCTGTTGGTCACCTCTTCATGCCCAGCTCAGGATGACAGTGACCAAAACTAATCCTCCAATGTCTAGGGTTTGTGGGAAATTATCTGGTGATGGTGTGAGGAGTAAGATACCATGTGAGAATGCTCTGGAATGCATGGTAAGCTACTTCTTGCACCTGTCTTTTAAGCCCGGGCCTTATTACATATGCAGTTTACATTAATACAGTGGATATTTGCTTACTCTAAAGCCAATGAACTTGTGATTTCTATTTGAAGTGTACCTGTTTGTGGTGTGTTTAATGCATGGATCCATTGCAGATATGTTGCCTGAATTTAAACTTGAGACATTCTGTTCAGATTCCCGATGACTTGTCCTGCTGTGCTGGCTGATGGTTGATAAGTCATCGTCATCGCTCAGCTGTGAAATCTCCTCAGATGCAGCATCTGAAAAGCAGGAAGCGAAACAGCCTGAGTGCGTGCAGTGAATTCTCGCACTGTACACTGATTTAACTTAAAATGGAAGAGATCTTTATCAGACTTATCCCAAACTTGACGCCTCTCCTCCTCTATGTGACGCCTCTCCTCCTCTCCCTTCACTGGCTCCCCCTTCCGGAACGTATCCTGTTCAAACTCCTGGTTTTCACGTTCAAATCGCTCCATGACCAAGCTCCCCCTTACCTCTCGGACCTAATCGCCCTACGCGCTCCTGTGCGCGCTCTCCGCTCTTCCGCTGTCCCCTCCCTCGCTCTCCCTCGCTTCTCCTGCTCGCCCAACCGCCTTCGTCCCTTCTCCCTCGCTGCCCCGCATGCCTGGAACTCCCTCCCTGCCGACGTCCGCCTCGCCTCCTCCCTCCGCTCCTTCAAATCCCTCCTCAAGACCCACCTTTTCCATGCTGCCTTTCCCAATGCCCTCTAGTCTTTCCCCTTGCTCTTACTGTCAGCCCTCCTCTGCTGACTGCTGCTACCGACCACCTTGTAACCAAGCCAAGTACACGCACCTGAGACTTCGCATCCGCCTGAATGTTTGTTTGTCTTCTCCCATGTCTCTCCCGCTGTCCCCTCTCCTTGTCTCCCCCTCCTTGTCTTTTAGATTGTAAGCCACAGGTAGGGACCGCAGCTGATTATATGTTCTGTACAGCGCCAGGTTGTTACTGGCGCTTTATAAATGTTTAATAATAATAATAATAAACTTAAGTGGGACTTGTTTGGGTGCAGAAAGCTACTGCCAGACAGCTACAGCCCTCGCACCACTAGTTTTTCCCCAGTTAGGAAACTGGTGTAGATTCACAATGGGAACCTTCATATATATGGGGGTACTATGCTGGGTACTAAGCTAGGAGTTACCACTCAGGAAATGGATCTGGGAGTGATTGTGGACAATACACTGAAATCCTCAGCCCAGTGCGCAGCAGCAGTCAAAAAAGCAAACAATGTTAGGAGTTACTCGCAAAGGGATAGAGAATAAAACTGAGGATGTCATAATGCCTCTATACAAATCATTGGTGCAACCGCACCTGGAATATTGTGTGCAGTTCTGGCTGCCCCATCTCAAAAAAGACATAGCTGAACTAGAAAAGGTACAGAGAAGGGCAACGAGAATGATAAAAGGGTATGGAACAGCTTCCGTACAAAGAGAGGCTTGACAAGCTGGCTCTCTTTAGCTTAGAGAAGACTGAGAGGGGACACAATAGAGATTTATACAATCTTGAGTGGTGTGGAACGAGTAGACAGGGAACGGTTATTTACGCTCTCAAATAGTACCAGAGCTAGGGGACGCTCCATGAAACTAGCTGCCGGCAGATTTAAAACAAAATAAAAGGAAGTACTTTTTCACTCAAAGCATAATTAACCTATGGAATTTGTTGCCAGAGGACGTTGTCAGGGCCAGTAGTATAGCTGGGTTTAAAAAAGAACTGGATAAGTTCTTAGAGAGTAGGTCCATTAATGGTTATTAACCAAGTAGCTTACGTGATGAACTCCTTACTGCCGGGAGCTGGGAGTGAACAATGGGGAATGCATTGCCCAGTGTGACAGTTGGTTCTTCTCCCATGCGACCGAGATTGGCCACTATCAGAGGACAGGATGCTGGGCTTGATGGGCCATTGGTCTGACTCAGTATGGCACTACTTATGTCCTTATCTTCTTAAACCTATCATCACCGGTGACAGTCTTGCTGACAATTCCTAAGCCAACTCCAAGGCTAAATGGATGTGAATATGAACTGCCCTCACGTGTGAAGGTAGTCTCCTTATTCCCCTGCTGAAGTACCAAAAACAGTGCAAAGACATGTTTCAGCCCTTAGTCTAGGGGACAGCAACCTCAAAGTGCTATATTTCCTTAACTTGAAAAACAGGCCAGTGATCTTTTGAGTTTAGGTGGTTCACATTAAACCTGAATGCTAAGGAATGTCTAATGACATTTTTATTTACCATGCACCAGATGGGCTCATGGAGGGAAAGGAGGAATCTGGTAGTCTTTGCTATTACTGTTTGTACAAGGAATTTTCTGTACCAGGAATTTTCAGACACACAGGAGAGGAAAATCAAAAGTACAAGTACAAAATGGGGAGATGACTGGCCGGGCAGAAGTACCTCTGAAAAGGATCTGGGGGTTGGAGTAGATGACAGACTTAATATATGTCCTAAGCCCAGCAACCAAAGAAAAAAAACCCAAACAATCACCCCACATCTCCCAAACTCCTGCCAAACCCGCCTTAACGACTATGCAGTGCAAAAGCCAAAACTGCTGAATGTTTCAATAAGTATCATTCTTTACTACAGGTTGCTGCGGCATGAAAACAATGATCGGAATATTCTTCACCAACTTGCAGACAGACAACAAACTAAACCCGTTGATGGGAAAATGTTTTCACTACTTAAAACATAGCAAGCTATTGCATTATCCCTCTGACAAAACAAAACTAGCAGAAAGAAAAAAGTTTCCTTAACGGTCAAAAAAGAGACTATGGAGAACGGAGGGAACAAAATAGGGCAACAGTGATTAGACTCCGTTCCATTAATATGTTAGCTTTGAGAGCTGGGGGGATGAGATACTATGTTTTCAAAGAACAGCAAGATTATAGCTGAGCATAACTGAATTAATCCAGTTGGATACTATGTCAAGCCCATTAAGAAGACATGGATCCTGCATGGACTGCCTATCCCATCATGTCACAACCACCTTCCACATGCCTACAGCGAAACACACAGGGACATACAACCACCACACAGAGCATAGGGAAACAAAAATTGGTCACCTACCTCGGTGAATTTGTTTCTTCTCTGACGAGCTGGCAGTGATCCGCTGGGTAGCTCTGCGGATGACCGTCAGGAGGCAGAAGAAAGAAGAAACCTTCTGCGCATGCGTGGAGCTGCCCGCCATTTTGGTCAGTCTGTATCCAAGCCGAGGCACTTGTCCACTTCTGGAATACTTAACACAACATTAAAGCGTTCTTTTCCAGTTAAGCGCATGTCCCGCTGTACAGGGAGTGAGATGTTCAGGGAACAAGAACCAGCTTCTTCTTACAATCTATGGTGTGTTTTTTTTGGTTTTTTTTTTTTTTAACTTTATAACTGTAACTGCTAATAACTATATAACCAACTACCTGTTTATCTTACACCCCTGGAGGGCCCCCCCAATATCCGTGCTCTGTTTGACAGGGAGGGCCGGATCACTGCCAGCTCGTCAGAGAAGAAACAAATTCACCGAGGTAGGTGACCAATTTTTGTTTCTCCCTCTGACTCCTGGCAGTGATCCGCTGGGATGTACCCCAGCTCCAAAACTAAGGGTGGGAACAAACAGTCCCGGGAGCCTCCAGGACCGCTTGTAAGACCCTCCTGCCAAACGCCGCCTCTGCGGATCTGAACAGGTCCAACTTATAGTGTTTCACAAACGTATGCAGGGAGGACCAAGTGGCCGCCCTGCACACCTCTGCGTAGGATGCTCTGGCTTTAAAAGCGTAGGAGGTGGCTGCACTCCTTACCGAGTGAGCCCAAATCTGAAGAGGGGGAACCTTCTGTTTGGCTTTATAAGCCTCAATGATGCACTGGCGAACCCATTGTGAGATCAGAGACTTGGAAGCCTTCTTGCCCCCATAAGAGGGTCTAATATTAACAAATAAGGCTGAAGTAGTTCGAATAGATCTGGTCCTTCTCAAATAGATCTTAAGCGCTCTTCTCACATCTAAGGTGTGCCAGACTTTCTCTTTAGGGTGAGAAGGTTTCGGACAGAAGGAAGGTAAAATCACTTCTTGGGCCCTATGGAAAGTAGAATTTACTTTAGGAATGAACGCCTCGTCCATTCTAAGGGTAACTGAATGCTCACTAAACATGCAGAAATTTTCCTCCATCGACAGGGCTCCCAATTCGGAAACCCTTCTGGCAGATGTAACCGCTACCAGAAATACTACCTTGAGGGATAGCATGTACAGGGAGACGTGTTTAAGCGGTTCAAATGGGGGTCCTGTCAAGGCGTCTAGAACTAAACTGAGGCTCCAGGAGGGGCATCTATGGATTACCGGAGGGGAGATATTCCTGGCAGCCCTCAGGAATTGGTTGATGTGTTTGTGAGGTAAGAACCTCCTGCCAGAGATGGATTGCAGAACCGAAGAAATGGCAGAGGCTTGTCGTGCCAATGTGTTCGGGCGCAATCCCTTTTCTAATCCCTCCTGAAGGAATTGTAGTATGGTCTGAACCCGAGCCACACATGGGTCTAACCCCCTGTCCATTGCCCAGAGAGCAAAGACTTTCCAGGTGGCCCCATATGATTTTCTCGTTGCAGGCCTCCTAGCCTGTTGTAACGTTGTCAAAACAGCCTCTGAATACCCCGCCCCCCTTAATGCTGAGCTTTCAAGTGCCATGCTGTTAATTTTAGCATTGCGATCGAATCGCAGTGAAGAGGGCCCTGCAACAGCAAGTCCGGTCGTAATGGGAGGGTGAGTGGAGCTTCTAGGCTCAATTCCACCAGGTCTGAGAACCACGGTCTCCTCGGCCACCATGGGGTTACGAGGATCACGTGTGCCGCTTGCGTGATTATCTTTGCTACTACTCTGGTTAAGAGCGGAGTCGGTGGGAATGCGTACAGGAGGCCTCTTGGCCAACGTTGATTTAGGGCGTCTACTGCTTCCGAGCAGCTGTCGTTTGTCTTTGTCATGTACCGGGATGTTTTCCGGTTCTCTCTCGTCGCGAACAGGTCTATCACCGGTACTCCGAATGATATTGTGAGCACTCTGAATACCTCCGGATGGAGACTCCATTCGTGTGGATCTATCGATTGACGACTCAACCAATCCGCTTGAACGTTCTGTACTCCTTTGATATGAAGTGCTTTCAGGGATTTCAGGTTGATTTCCGCCCATGTGAACAACTGTATGGCTTCCTGCTGTAGATGTCTGGATTTCGAGCCCCCTTGGTGATTTACGTACGCTTTCGCTGTTACGTTGTCCGTATACACTAGGACGTGTGTCCTGCCGATGTCGTGGGCCAGGCGTTGTAGGGCCAGGCGGATTGCTGTTAGTTCGAGGGTGTTGATGCTCATCTGTGACTGTTGTTGTGACCACAGACCCTGGATCGACATTGACCCCATGTGGGCTCCCCAGCCCTTCAAGCTTGCGTCCGTTGTCACTACCACCCTTTCCGGTTCCTCTAGGGGGACGCCCTTCTGGAAGGCGGCGGGGCCTAACCACCAGGACATTGAGCGTGGTAGGGCGGGTGGAATCCTGACCCACGGATTTTTTCCGCTGGTGAGATCTTGCTGAAAAGGTCGCAGCAGCCGCTGCAAGGGGCGAAGGTGGAATCTTGCCCACTGAACCTGTCTTGTGCAGGACACTAGAAGGCCCAACAGTTGAGCTAGGTTCTTGAGTCTCGCCCGCTTCTGGACCTTTAGGAGGCGAACCTTCTGTCGGATCCTGTCTTGTCGTGCTGCTGGGATGTAGACGGCTCCTAAGATGGTATCGATGTATACTCCCAGATGTTCGATCTGGTGTGTCGGTATCAGGTGGCTTTTGTCCCGATTCACCATGAAGCCGTGTCTCGCTAGGTACTGTATGGTGTACTCGATATCCGTCTGAAGTTTGGTGACACTCTGTGCTCGTAGAAGGAGGTCGTCGAGGTACGGGTATATGTGAATCCCCTGCTTGCGAAGGTTCGCCACCAGGGGGATCAGCACCTTCGTGAATGTTCTTGGTGCAGACGACAGGCCGAATGGTAGGGCCTTGAATTGGAAGTGTGTGTTCTGGTAGATGAATCGGAGCCACTGTCGATGGGGTTCCCAAATCGGAATGTGGAGGTATGCGTCCCTGAGGTCTAGGGACGCTAACCAGTCCTGTTTCCGGATGGTACGACATATTGATGTTACTGTTTCCATCTTGAATCTTTGGCCCCGGACCGCTGTGTTCAACTTCTTGAGGTCCAAGACTGCTCGCCAAGAACCCGATTTCTTCAGGACTAGGAAGAGTAGAGAATAAAGGCCCCGTCCTCGCTGGTCCGGAGGCACCGGTTCTATCGCTCCGATGTGAGTGAGTCGTTGCAATTCCTGGAGCATGGAGAAGTGCTTTTGATTGTTGGCAGACCTTGGAGAAATGATGAATGCTTCGGGTGGGGGCCTTTTGAATTCTATTTTGTAACCCGGGTTTACACACTGTAAGACCCAGGCATCGTTGACGGACTGCTCCCACTCTTCTGAAAAAAGCAGCAGTCTGCCTCCCACTCGTAAGTCCTCCATATAGTCATGCGTCAGGTTTTCTCGGGTTTTGGGGGAAAACCTTGGGCCTTTGTCTGTCCTGTCGAAAATTGTGCCCTCTTCCTGCTCTGCGCGAAAAGAAGCGACCGGGCTGGTCCTGTCTGGGTTGACTCTGGAACTTTCTACCGGAGCCATACCCCGAGCCATATCCCCCTCTGGGTTTGAAGCTGGAACCACGAAAAAAATGCTTTCTAGATCCCATCTGCTGCAAATTTCGTTGTTTGGTCTTATCATTAGCGTCTGCCAGTACTTTGTCAAGGCAGAGCCCAAATAACTTAAATCCCTTATAGGGAGCAGCAGTGAGGAGGTTCTTGGCAGTACTATCTCCATCCCAGGATCTGAGCCAGAGTTTACGTCTAGCTGAAACTGAGTTAGCCATAGCTCGGGCTGACCATGACATAGAGTCCATGGTGGAATCTGCTAAGAAGGCGGCAGCCAAGTTAATCCTAGAAGACAAGGTCTGAGCCCTCCTGTCCGAAATAGTGGGATCCTGAGCTTCCTGTAACCATGCCAGCTGAGCTCTGGCTACACAAGAGGAAATTACGCTAATTTTCACTGCATTCGAAGAGGATTCCAGACCCCGACGCAGTGCATTCTCCACAGCTCTGTCTGTTGCATCTTTGGGGTAGCAATCACCCTCAGTTGGGAAAACGGTTTGTTTGGCCAGGGAGACTGCCGCCGCATCCACCTTGGGGTTTTTGAATAGGGGTTCCTTACGCCTGGATAAGGCATATAGGGAGGCCTGAGTTTTATTCATTCTTTGACCTCTTTCAGGCTGTTTCCATTCTTGTAGGATGAGCTTTTCAAAGGCCTTGTCCAGGGGAAAACCCTGGTCTTTGCCATGGACAGAAGGGATATAGTCCCGTTCCTCCTCCTCCTGGGAGTCAGAGGATACTTCCTTGACCGGTCTCTCCACAACTTTAAGGGTTTTGGAGACTTGTGGCATAAACTCCTCCCTACGCTGGAAGGGAAAATGTCTGAGACGGTCTTGAGTCTCCTGGGCAGCGCCCTGAGGCTCCGTGGTCTCCACATCTGTCCACTCCCCCTCTGACTCTGAAGCCAGCTCTGAGGTGGCTTGTCTCTCAGGTCTCTTAGGCTGGGGTTCATTTTCACTCTCATCCTCAGAGGACTGAGGAGAGTCTAAAATCCTGGCAGTGGCCTGTAGGTGGCGCTTGGCTGCTTTGCTTTTCCCTGCTTTACCCCTGGGCTGGGTTTTTTCCATTCTCCCCAGGCCTGAACTCCCCGCTCTAGGAGGGGCCTGCTTCACCCCAGAGCCCTGGGGTGAAGAATCTCGGTTCCTTTGTGGTTCTAGACCCGTGCCTTGGCTAGAACCAGGAGGCACGATACCTGGGGGCCCACCCTGTACCTGGGTTAAGCGCTCCAGCGCTATGAGGATCCTATCGAGCCTCGCCGTCATGCCGGGTGCCTCTGTAGGCTCCCCTCCCTGAGGGGGGGCAGCCTGGATGGATTCCTGTGCCCCCGCTCCTTCCATCGTTGCGAGTGCGGCCACGTGTAGGCGCGTGGGGGGGGTGGAGCGTTAGGAGCTCTGCAGAGTCCGGCGCGGCTGGTCCTTACCCCCGCAAGCGGTGTAAGGACCCTGAGCGGGGGGAGGCTTACGGTGATTTCTGGCTCCGCGGTATCTAAACCGCTGGGGTAGGCCACAGCCTCTTCTCCCCGGAGACCCACTGCTCCCCGGTTCCCGGGCGCTTTGCGCGGCAACCTGGCGGGCCGAACGAGGATCCCTTTGCTGGGAGGGAAGCTCTTGCCCTAATGCCCCGCTGATCTTCTTTTCCTTTTAGTCCTAACTATGATTTGTTTTTTGTCTTTTCAGGACGACGTGAAAAACACCTCCGACGGCCGAAGGCAGAAGAAAAGACTGACCAAAATGGCGGGCAGCTCCACGCATGCGCAGAAGGTTTCTTCTTTCTTCTGCCTCCTGACGGTCATCCGCAGAGCTACCCAGCGGATCACTGCCAGGAGTCAGAGGGAGAACATGACTTTTTATCATTCCCATGGGCACAGCTCCTCACAGGAATTACGTGAGGTGCTGTACTATGGGGGTGGAGACAAAGTGACTTTACGATGCTATGGGGGTGGAGACAAGGTGACGACGACACGGGGAGGGGAGGGAAACCAGTAACTGCACGTGCATGTATATCATGCAAAGTGGACAGAAGCCTGGCAGTTACAACCCCCTGACCCTCCCTCTAAAAGCTATGGCCATGAGGCTGAGTTTAGGAAAACAAACACAACACTGCATAGTCGTTAAGGCGGGTTTGGCAGGAGTTTGAGACGTGTAGTGGTGGTTTGGTTTTTGTGGGGGGTTTTCCCTTCGGTTGCTAGGCTTAGAAAACATTAATTTCCCTCGTTTTGGGGGGTGGTTTAAGTAGTAAGAACCCGCCTTAACTAATTGCTGTAAACCGGTAGGTTTTTTGTTCGATAATATCATTGTTTTTTGGCAAGTAATGGCAGTTGTTACAGACGCCTCCTCATCTGCACTGTGTCCCTTTCACAGCACCAGAATTTACAGCTAATGTGAATGCTGGAAAATAGAATTCTGCTATTTAGCATTTGTTAAAGCTTGTGAAGCTCTGCTCAGCACAAGAACCCTGCCTTGGTTACTTCAGACAACTGTCATCAAGGGCAGTCCCACACTGAGTGTATTGCTGTAATCTAGCCTTGAGGTGATGAAAGCATGGATGACTGGCCAGAAGAGAGTCAGAAAGAAAGGGCTGAAGTGTGCAGCATATGATTGTGTCTGTCTCTGGCTGGGGCAAGAGTATGTGTGTGTGTCTGGCCGGGGCAGAGGGAGTGACTGAATGTGGACAGGGAGGGAGGGGGGAGTGACTGAATGGGAGGGGAGGAAGGGGAAGTAACGTGTGTGTGTTTTATCCACATCTTCAGAAACTCTATATGTCCTCAACATTCCCCTCATCCACACTGTTACATTATATGTTGAAACAATACAAGTTACATTTGTAAACCTTTTATAAGTCTGTGTGACTATTCCTATTTCAGTTTACTCAGTGTTTCACAGGGATTAAATTTATACTAAATACAAATGATCTCCATAAATGTATGCAGGCAGCCTCACTCCATCTCGCCAGACAGGGACTCTTCTCCCCCACTCCCCTCTGAGATGCCTGGATTGAGTCTCTGAGTGTGTCGTGGGGAGGGCTTGTGAGTGAATGTGAGTGTGCCCAGATCAGTGGATCACATTCTACTCCCTTATCTGCTAAACCTGAAAAGGTTTTTTGGGGTAGGAATATTCTCTGGTTTTTGTGTAGTTTCTGTGCTCTGTTTGTTTGGCTTTGTGTGTGTTGTGTGTACACATACATGTGCAGGTCCAACTTCAGGTCCTATCTGTTTTTTCCCAAAGATAATGGGTGTGGGTTTTATTGGGTAAGGCTGTTCAAACTGTGTGTGTGTGTGTAGTTCTTAGATGTGCTTGTGTGCATGTGATGTGTGTTTGTAGTGTGTAGTGCTGTGATGTTTGAGTGTGTGTACATATATATATATATATATATTGCTGTCCCCCCTCATGACTGACTGTTTCAGTGTAGTGATGGGAGGTGTGTCTCTGTGTCAGCTTTGTGTTGTGTGTGTGAGAGAGACACTTGTCTGTGTACTGTGTGTGGTTTGTGTACTACTGGGTGGGTTTGTGTGTGTTTATAGTGGTGGCACGTGTGTGTGTGTCTGTCTGTCTGCCGTCTCAGTCTGTGTCACACTGTCAGTCCCCCATACAACACACATGTTGTTTCTGCTGCTGGGGGAAAGATGTATGAATCTGCTCTGTCCCTTAAAGTCTATTACAGCTTAACAGACTTTAATTCTATTATTAAAGTGCTTTCACACACTGTGATAATAGACTGTTGAAGCTTTTCTACATTTCTGTAACTTTTAAGCTACAGTGCTACAGTTGAGTAAGCTAGTATTTCTAAAGCTATCCGTTTTAAAAAGAGATCCAAGCAAAGTTGGGACCATTAACGTCCTAACTATATGGCCTCCCCTGTTCTGAAGCATTTCAGCTATATCATCTGGAATGAAGATGTTTCCATCTTTGTTGCAAAAGACTTGGTAAATATTTTGGATGACTAGGATGTACATGTGGACAGCAGCTTGGGTGGGAAGGGGGGGGGAGGAGGGAAAACTAACACGATACTGAACACACACAAATAAAAGCAAAAAAACCCCAAACCCCACTACTTTTGTGTGCATCAAAAAGAAGCAGAAGTTGAAAGTGGAGCAGCTTAAGGAGCAATTGATTGATAGGAGTTCCTGATCAACCAAAAGACTTGGTAAATATTTTGGATGACTAGGATGTACATGTGGACAGCAGCTTGGGTGGGAAGGGGGGGGGGAGGAGGGAAAACTAACACGATACTGAACACACACAAATAAAAGCAAAAAAACCCCAAACCCCACTACTTTTGTGTGCATCAAAAAGAAGCAGAAGTTGAAAGTGGAGCAGCTTAAGGAGCAATTGATTGATAGGAGTTCCTGATCAACCAAACATTATTTTGAAAGAGTGCTCCTAGCCCCATGTGTCAAACCTACTCCTTGGTTAGTGAGTGAGAAGGAATAAAGATGTTTTATCTAATAGGGTAAATGGGTTTGGTTAAGGCAGGTACTCAAGTGACAGGCAGAGCAAAATTTCATGTCACCACTCTTTGGTGGTGAAAACACTTTTATTGTCAAGCCAAGATTTTTTAAAAAACAACACAAAATTAAATCTTATAGTTCATTTTTAGGTCTTGAATTTCCTACTCCAAAGTAGTCCCTCTGATTTCAGTTGATAGACTACTCTGGAGTAAGTGCATTGAGGACCACAGCCTAAAGTGTCGCCTGCTAAAAGTCTTGAGCACTCTTTACTGAGCAAATGAAATTTGCACACACGTGCGTACACATACACAGCTGAAATCAGCCTGTTTTCAACTACCCATGGGCCAATAAGGTTTTTCCCTAGTTCAACTTTTTCAGTGTTCTACTCAGTCATACTACTTATAAAGGCTTGTATATCTATCCATTTGCTTTAAGATCTGAAATCAATAAAAGATTCTAGCAACAGAGTTGTTTCCAAAGGATGAGAGATACCTAGCTCTGTTTGTGGCATTGGTACTCCACCTTTCCAAGCAAAGAAACCAACGCTAGCTCTCTGAACCAAACCTGTTGGCTGCGCTTCTGGCTGGAAGCTGCATTGTCATCCCCAAATTGGGTCTGTAAGTTTGGTTTAAATGTTCTAACTTGAAAGATTTTGCCTTTTTATACGCTGAAAACATAAGTCGTGGGCAGGGAAAGAGAAGCTCCCTCCCCTCCTCAGACTGCAGAAGACTGGGGAAGGTGAACTTGGCATCTAGCTCCTGCACTACGAGTGTGCTTTGATTTTGACGCTATCACAAACATCAAGGACGCAACACTTTTGTACACTCACCGGTGGCTCAGCTGCACACACGGGTGTCCCTGGACGTTTCTCCTGCAGCCAGTGAGCAAAGATCACATGCCTTGGTTTGGGGCTGCTGTATGGAGGAGGGGAGAGGGAGCAGCCGGTCTGTGAATCTAATCCAGGATGCACTACAAACCAATAGTAGTGCATTAGTCTGCAAAGCTGCCCAAGGAGTTTGCGTATTTATCGAAAAAATGGTGCAGCTTTATATGTCTAAAGTACTTTCAGGTTGCTCATCAATGCAATATTGAGCCCAGTGCCTAATATATTTAACAGGCTCACTACTCCTAAAATGATAGTAGATATGTGAAAATCCAGTTGCATTATTCAGGCAATGATGCAGGGTAACCTTGGAACTAACCTATATGAGCGGAAGGAGTGTGTGCATGTACAGATAGCAGAATAAAAAATTATCTTCTATTGGCATAATGAAGCAATAAGCAGTAATTCCCCTGGAGAGCATTTTAACTAAGAGTTGTTAGTTGTAATAGCATACCCTACCTTTTAAGTTTCCAGATTCCTCCTTTAGGGCTGTGTTATGGTATCCAGAGATGAGAACTTCTGTGGACTCACTGTTCATAGACAACAGGGAAGCGTTTCTTTTAGAACGGTCTTGTTGCCTTCCTAAAAAACAAAAGGCTCATTCATCTCTTCATAGATTTTTAGATATTAAGACTTGGGCAATTTTGTACCTTTGTTGAACTAAGATACGTTTCTCAAAAGACTTGATTCAAAGATGAATCAGTGGGGTAAGAAAGCAAAACCATTTTTGTTGTGATATTTAGGATGACACCGGCTGAGTTACATGGCTGTGTATATTTCTAGTTCCAAGAAGCACATTTAATTCTCACAAGTGTTGTCTTTTTTTTAAAGTTTAAATTATATTTAAACTTTAGCATGACTACAGAAATATAAATTTAGAAACAAAATAAATTCAGGTCATAAGTGACTTGAATCGGGATATACTCTACAATGTACTTTCAGAAGTACTACTTTCTCTTAATATTAACGGTGTTGTAGCCATCCTATATAAATATATGGGCATCGGGCTACTGTTAAACAGCTCAAAGCATGAGGTGTTTAAGGGGTAGGGGAGGGTAAATTCCCAGCTCCAAGAGCCCCAGCCCCAAATGTTCATATTAGTGCGCGTATTTTTTAATGCTTTCCGCTTTGTGATTGGCTGGTAAAGTCCGTGCTCTGTGATCCTGGCTGCAGAGATTCTGAGGAAAAGCTGTGATTCAGCTGCTGAAACACAGGTAGAACGAAGTAAGACACAGGCCCATAAAGGCAGCACTAGAACTGCTTAAGAGCTTCATGCAGCTCCTGAGTCACAATTTACCTATCTCTGGTATAGGATGTGAAACATACCAATCAGCATTTTTAAAAAAAATAAATCACTCATTTTATTTTAGATTTGTACTCTGACTTTTTGATATGATAGCTCAGGGAAGATGAAGCAGATGTACATCATACATTTAAAAACAAAAATGGTAAGCAACTGCATCTGCATTCATACTTGATGCTAGACCCTCATTTTAATTCCATCCAAGCCATCCTACTGCAAGATGTTCTGTCTGGGGGAGCTATTGTTTCCTGCACACATCTCAATGCAAAAATCTAGGTTTCCATTTGTACTTTTTAACTTGGTAAGATCTCAGTTGGCCAATGTGTTCCAAGTGTCACTAGCACAGCTCTGTTACTGATGAATACAACAGTTGATGGCAGATCTAAAGAGCTCTTCTAAACCAAAGTGTTTTTAGCACAACCTAGGCAAGTTAAAGTTGACTCTTACTCACCATTGCACAATTGGGGACTGAAAACTTGGTCAAAAGCAGATACTGCTTTAATGCTTGGAAATCCATTCTCTTCACTGTTAAAGTCCTCTTTCCTGGTAGGAACAGAGTTATGGGCAAATTCACTCATTGATGGTTTGGAATAATTCCAATATATAAAGTCCAAAGAAAGTTTGTGAACTAGTAAAGGCAGGTGGAGGCTTGGTGAGATATATAATCTTTTGTAAGAATTGTTCAAGTACTAGAAAACTAGACTATACTAGAGAATCTGATATGTCTACAGCTTATGGCAGTAAGATCTTTCACAGGAAGATACCATAAGGCGGGAGTCGGAACAACAAAGGCTTGGTTAAAAACCGTAGAGTTGTGCGTTCCCTGCCCTCCCCCCCTAGGAATAGCTTTCTGCAGTATTGCTGAGTGTAGCTGTTCACTCAAAACAAAAATGTTTAAATTTTATGCTTTCAAAAATGAAATATAGGCCTTTTTTTACATGAGACGGACCCACACGTGCACACACAAGTCCACTGCGTGTGTATGTGTTGGGTGCCACCCGTGTAAGCACCATGGGGGTGAGGGTGTGTGCGTGCATGCTCCCGTGGCCCACTCATCCGCCCGCACAGAGCAATTGGCCAAAATGGTGATTGCTCCATGCATGGAGATGGGGGGGTGTCCATGTACGCCCGCCCCCACACCAGAACGCACACCCATTCTCTCTCTCTTACCCCCCCGCAGCCTCAGTCCATTCAGAAAGGGTCATAGGATTTATAAAGGATTTATAGGATTTATAAGAAAGGGTCATAGGATTTATAAAATTATATTCAGTGTTGGCTGAAACTAATGTTGTTTAACATTCTACAGCTTTTCCAATGGGTTACCAACATTCCTCATTCCTGCTTGCTTGTGGACAACTACATTAATTGGCTGATGTAATCTTTCCTACTAACCTGGTTGCGTGCATTTCTTCCTGGGCCTTACCTGTGTTTCCTTTATGCATTTCCAGGCTTAGAGTCTTTCCTGCAAATGTCAGTCCAATTACCTAACCTTGTGCTCTGGCCTTTGGAGGGGAAAAAGAAAAGCTTGTGTTTTTCCTGATTTTTTTGATTTTTTCCCCCTCTGTTGTTGCATTCCTGATCAACTGATTGGTTCTAGTCTGATTTTATAAGTCAGAACAGCAGTGGATGGTATGGTTGTGTATGCCCATTATATAAAAATGTTCTATTTGGACACACAAATGATCCAGTTTCTGAAAACTCACCAAGTATTAACTTTATAAAAGAGATTTTAGTCTTAGAAATATTTTGGACTAATTTCAGAAGTTTTGATAACTAGCAAACCTAACTACATCAGGTAACTGTTTCACCACAGTTTCAGCAATGTGATGCTTGAGAGGTCCTGTGACCAGAACACAGGACCGACCACCTTCCTACACCATAGAGGGGGAGAACAGTTACAAAGGCAATAAATACCTTGACTCCTGCTGTCATGACCTCCTCTCCTTCAGTTCCTCCCTTTGCCTACCCCAATCTTGGTAAACACACTGAGTCTCTCAGCTTCCTAGAACACCTCTATTCTGCTGATACTGAACACTCCCCACCCCTGCCTTCTCCCCTCTTCATCCAGTCACGTATCACTGTCTCTCTGACCTCTCCTCTTGGATGTCTCACCGGCAAGTCAAACTGAATATGTCCAAGACTGAACTCCTCATCTTCCCTCTTGAACCATCCACTCCCTCTTCACCGTCAACCATCCAGCCTGTCCCTGAGACTAGTAACCTGAGAGACATCTTTGACACCTTGCTGTCCTTCACACCTTGTATTCAGACTGCTTCTCAGGCCTGTTATTTCTTCCTAAACACTGCCCTTTCTTTACAGCTCCCACTGCGAAAACTCAAGTCCATGTTTTAATCATCTCCCACCTTGGCTACTGCAGTCTTTTTGAAATCCTTCCTTGCTCTCACTTTGAGCTTCTCGCTGCTGCCAAGGTCATCAACCTCACCCTTCACTTTGATCATGTTCAGCCTCTCCTCACACTACTGACGACTCCTCCCCTTTCAGATTCAGCACAAGCTGCT
Source organism: Sphenodon punctatus (assembly GCA_003113815.1). NCBI lineage: Eukaryota > Metazoa > Chordata > Lepidosauria > Sphenodontia > Sphenodontidae > Sphenodon > Sphenodon punctatus. Next base: position 4,187,206 of record QEPC01001360.1, read on the forward strand.
TGTCTTTAAATTCAAGGATCTTCATGGCTTTGCTCCTCCTCCCTCATTTCTTGCTGTGTTCCCATGTGGGAACTTTGCTCCTCCTCCTACACCCCTCTCTCCCCCCCCCCCCCCCGGGTCTCCCTAAAGCATCTTTTTTCCTTTCTTCAGTGTTGCCTCCTATGCTTGGCACTCTCCCTTGCAACCTTCAAATCCCTCCTAAAAACCTAACTCTTCCATCAGGACTTCCCTAAGTCCTCACCCCCCATGGATTACTCCTTGATTCTTCTCCTTACACTGTCCCATCCTTCAGGATCCCCCTTTCTTCCTTGTAACTAAGCTAAGCATGTGCACCTGCAGTTTCTCACCTTCATTAATCTATCCCCATCCTTCCCTATGTACCCCTTCCCTTGTTCATTCTAGATTGTAAGCCTCTTGGGACAGGGACCTTTCTTTCCAATTGCAAGTGTTTAGCACCAGGCATAGAGGCTAGAGTATACACCTTTTCATTTCTCCGAAACAAGTTTTTAGTAGTTTATTTATGGCATACATGCCAAATAATTTCACAAGTCAATAAAGATGGATACAGAAATATAAAAATATACCAAAATATCACACAATATTAAAATTAAATATTTTGGAATTGTACAGCAGAAAAATTTATTAATATTCATTCTGTAATTTACTCTATTTGATAAACGGTGCTTTTACCAAATAGGTTCCTACAGCATATAAAACAGAAAGTGAATCATTGCTTAAAAGCCAAATTGTCTTTCCTCTAGGTGTCCAAAAAGTCAATTTAATAGTCAAAGGTGAGAGATGATTCCTAATATATGCATACAAAAGAGACATCCATAAAAAATATACAGCCTTGAGGCTATGTAGTCCATAACCTCTCATGATACGAAACCTTTGCCCATCTACCACTTAAAACCGCTATATCTAACTGAATAAAACGAGGTTTTATAACGAATTCTTGATTCCTACTATCAATAACTTTAAGAAGGTAGGACTCCAATTTAAAATCAATTTTGTCATAGTTGGTCCCAACTGTGCCTTCCCTAGCTCTGCAGTTAGATATTTATGTAAGATAAAACCAGTATAAAACCTATATACACACTAGGGGCGGGAAAACCGGTAAATCCGGTATCTGATAATGCCGGTACCGGGCGTACCGGCAATATCGGATTCGACCCGGTAAATCCGGTCCGGGTACCGGATTTTTTTACATTGCAGCCATTTAAAAATGGCTGCAATGTAAAAACTTAAAGCCCCACCAAAAAAGTTTAAAAAAACAAACCCTCCCCGAGTCCAGGCTGCGCGGGTGGAAGGGGGGACACCCCCCACCCACCCTGCCCAGCCTGGATTTTTGTTTAAAAAAAGACTCAGAGGCGAGCCCACCCCCCAGCACCAGCGGCCGCGGCGTCCCCGCAGC
>QEPC01001360.1:4192316-4221059 GCA_003113815.1 Sphenodon punctatus
AAGGCAGCTGTGCGTTAGCAGAAAGGGTGCATTCCTTCAAGGCTGTTCCTTAATTGTGTTCCAGTACAGCATTACTACAGGTGCAAGGAATGATGCCTTAATATACAATAATGTAGATATTGAAGTCTGATAACAATTCTCCCCTTAGTCTTCTCTTTGCTAAGCTAAACACAGGGCATGTGTAATACTAGTGCAGCTTTTGTAGGAATGAAGAAGCCTTACTGTAGGATGCATAGCAAGGGACAGAGTGATTTTTTTGGTTGGGGGCCATTGAGCACTGAAACGGAGTGATTTGGGGAGCCAGAGCACTGAAATGAGGGCCAGTACCCACCCAGTGGCAGTCTCCCCCCTGGCATCCCCCCATAACCTCCCGCTCACCCCTTCCAGGCTGCTGAGGATCTGAGTCTGGGGACTCAGCTCCGATAGGCCCCAAATCTGGTACACTCTGCTCGCCCCAAGCCACGCCCCGTTGGCCTGTTTCCGGCGCGCCGGTGGCTTTGCCGCCGGCACAGGGCCACTAACACTATATTTTCCCGGGCCACTTTGATTTCCCAATCCGCCCCTGTTCCAGAGGCAGTGCAAAACGTATTTATTTAGAAAGGCGTTTGGTAGGCTGGGATAGGTGGGCTTGTGTTGTGTTTTTGGGTGGAGTTGTGGGGGAGGGTGAGCCTGGGTGGAGAAGGTTGGAGGGTAGGGGTGTTCAGGGGGTTTTAACTGTGTCTTATGTCTATGTATTTATATGTTTATATCTTTGACAGCTGCCTTGAGCCCTTGTGGGATGGGTGGGGTGAAAAATGAATTAATAAACAATAAATAAATTTACTCAGCATTTTGGCAACCTGAGAAATGCATTTTAAAATGATATAGTATTTTGTGCTTGCCTGCTTTACCATTCTGTCCACGAGCTGCTGTCTGTGCTAGCCATTCATACTGCCTCCTGACATCCCACAATTCTTCTTTCAGTCTGTGGTTTTCCTCATTTAGCTGGTGACTCATTTCCCTTAGCCTCCTGGACTCGATCCTTAGTTGACAAATCTCTTCATGCAGGTCCTGCTCGTAGGTTTCCAGTGGCGTACACCTGTTGTGCACCCTGTTGATCTTTAAATGGAAAGATATAGACAACCTAATAGCATTTTGATAAGATCTTGAAGGTAGCTGTGCTGAGACTTTAGATTTTGGAGCAGGAGTGTGTCAGGAAAAAGAGAGTGGCCCTGATCCTATTGCCTGCAAAGCTCGCGTGTGTGTGTGTGTGTGTGTGTGTGCAGTTTCTGTGGGTCTCCATGCACCTGCTATGGGGCTCTGCACAGTTGTGCATGTACCACTCTGCGCAGGCTCCGCGGGGAATAGGATCGGGGCCTGCATGTGTGTGTGTGTGTTGTGTATATAATTACACATGACACATAAGGAGACTGCCAAAGAACATTCCACCCTGTTTGGGCTGTTGTAATTCTCAGCCTAATGTAGGATTCAGCTAAATTAATTCACTTCCTATACCAAGCTGATTGCTTAGAAATTTACAGCAGTACAGAAATGGCTAGAACATAAAAACCAGGAGAAAAACGTAACCGTGATGATAGAGTAAAAGTAGGAGGATAGGCAAAATATGGTTAAATCACTTAGGTACAGGTTGGCTGTGACACTGATCATCTATCAGCCAAGAGAGGGAAAGGGCATGTTTTCACAGGCTACAAAACATATCACCAAGTGTCTGAAATTCCCAAACGCTGATACTTAGCTTTAAAACTAGAAATACATTTTATTATGGTGATAAAAGCAAAGTGAGCTAGAAGCTTTCAATACTGTTCAAATGTGGAACTGAACTGTAAAGCGGCACCCTTTTTTCCAAATCATTTGCAATTCATGGAAAGCAAGTTCCTTTTATTGAAGAAGTTATTTTGAAAGAAATATCCCAACTCAGACAAATTAAGAGAACTCTAATCCTACAAACCTTTCCCTGTATTAAATATTGGAAAACCTCGGGTTTGATCACAAAAGTAAGAGTCTGAAGGGTCATGGTCTAGTTATGTATGCAGTGTAGGTAACCGCTGCCAGTGAGATGAAGGTCATGAAGATTACTGCATAACCCAGTGCCTGCCTTGTATAAATAATAGAACAGTTAAGATATTGGTCACAGCACTGTCTAAGGCTGCTTGCCTACGTTACATTAATGCCAAATTACCTAGCGGGGAAATTTCCCGGCGGGCTCTGAACGTGGGCGCTTGGTTAAGAGCGTAATCAGCTGCGTCACGCAGCTTCTTTTCTTACAATTGTCAGGGCTCGAAATCCAGCCCTGACAATTGTAGGGAAAAAAGCTGCATGACGTGGCTGATTTACTCAAGCGCCCACGTGCAGAGAGCACTGGGAGATTCCCCCCACCGGAAGATTCGCCATAACGTGGGCGAGCAGCCTGAGATGGAGGAGAGAGAGCATAAAAACCACTGTATTTGATCAACTTGGCATGCTCCTTGCTTCGTGTGACTTTAGCTTTCTGTAACTAATCCGCTGCTCTCCCTTTTGGGGGGCAGATTTCTATGTATTTAAACACACACATGATATAAATTATCCAGGTTGGAGAAGTCTTGTGAGGCCCCAAGTCGTTGTCCAGCACTCTTCCTGGCATTTGCCTTTCCACATGGCCATATTCTGGGGGTGGCTGTGAGGAAGCTGTGTGCGGATTTCTCCAAAGTTTGCCAATGACCTGTTACATGTTGCTATTCAGACAGTATGAAATTCTCTATTAGAAAGGGGCTCAGATAGCCATTGTAGCCTTTTTAGATTATCTCTGATGCCTTTATCCTAGTACATAAACTATGTGCAATAAGGATTGTTTTATTTTGGTCTCAGTGCATCTTGAGATCTTGATGAACCAGACAGAGCTGGTACAGCTGGATGTTTCCCAAATTGTTTTATCTCATACATTCTTATAATACCAGAAATCCTATAAAAGCCTTACTGGAGCCTTAGGCCGTTGTTCAGTGAGGTAGTGTCGTCTTGGACACTGGTACTGCTGCTCCATCTTCTTTGCAAAGAACTACTTTCTATCTTGATCTAAGAGCTATCTTCCTTTTGTAGTTAATACTTTGTCTTTTTTATAACTGTGTTCCTTTATTGTAATGTGCTTTTACATATTAAGTAAAGCTAAGTAACTAAGGCTGAGTCTTTGAGTTTATTGCAGTTTGGTAAGGAAAGCGTTTTTCTCCTAGTGAAGTAGTCAGATACAAGAAAACAAAAGTAATAAGATACTGATATTAGGTCCAAAACTTCCCCAGGACCAAAATTTAGTTTACAGCATTCAAATTAAGATTTCACTGACTTTGCTGCCACCAAATTACAGGGCTAGTCTGGTTCAGTGTATATATTTGCATAGTGCTTTTTACCACTAATGCACGTTATGAGGTAGTAAAGAATATCAAGAGTTTATCCCTACCCTTTCCTTCAAAATTTTATTTTCTTCTTTGGAATCTTCTAACTTTTGTAGGTATTCTGATTTCAACTGAACCTTTTCACTCTTCAGCTGAGAAATCTCTTCATCTGCCTTTGCCAGCTCCAGGATGGCAGTTTCATTGGCTTCCTGAAGATCACTGATCTGACTTTTAAGGCTTGCTGTGGGGAATGAAAAAAAAACTGCATGTAGGACTAAGGTACACAAATGGAAACATGTTTATGGTTTGTAGATACATGAGAAAACACAAACACTAGATGAGAAATTAGCATCCAAGTACCGGTCCTGACACACAGCTCCTCTGAAACTTTGGGTAAGTATTGTTTCCCAACCTAAAGTGAGGAATAACAAAGAATGCCCCTCTCTCAAGGAGATATTTCTCAAATGCGAAGGAAATTCTGTATGTTCAGTTTTATAAATGGTGAAAACTAAACTATAAATGGCATCTTTCAAAGTCAGACAAGCAGGAAAACCCTGCAAAAAATATTTAAGCACATGAGACCCACTAAATTCAATGAAACTATGGTGTACCAAAAATTAACTGCACTAGAGTGAGACATTGGTATGTTCCTAATTGTTTTATGGTATATGGTTGTGAGAAACCGGTTTCACACCACCTCCCCAGTGCATATTTTGGCTCTGCGAGAGCCAGAATCTCTGCAGGGTTCAGCCTGTCTGAAAGCCCCCAGCCCCTGCGCACAGCTTTGCCAGCAAACACTTAAGAGCTGGATTCCCTGCTCTGTACCTCTCTGTGTGTTTGCCAGCAAAGCTGCACAGGGGGTAGGCTTTCAGACCGGCTGAACCTTGCGCAGATTCTGGCTCTCGCGGAGCCAAAATATGCGCGAGGGAGGTGGTGTGAAAGCGGTCCTAGATGATAAAACTGGGCAACCAGAGTGAATGCTCAGTGTGATATATTAAGATTTTAATGCATGGCTCCTTTTATATTAATAAAAACTACAATTATGTTCCATCAGCCACAGTGCTGAAAAGAGAATAGTAAAATCCTGATCACTGATGTCAATAGGAGTTAATGATAAAACTTTTTTCAATGAAAGTAAGTGCAGATGCAATCGCTCTAGTATGGATTCCTGCACACAAGATGGGATAGCATGGTGCAGGCTGAGCCAATCATTTTCATTCCTTTCGAGAAGTGATTTGTGTGGGGTTTTCCTACACGGTGTGCCCGGGCTAGAGTTGGGTTGCTCTTGGAAGCATAACTGACTTGAGTCTCAACTATTTGTGGGCATTAATGTGACTTTAGGTACACTCGGGGTGAAATCAAACGAGACACTAGCCCACTGGAGTCTCTGATTGGTCTGTGCAGCTGCCACTCGCATGTTTAGCAAGTCCAACCTAAAAACAGGCAACCCCCTGCCCTTATTTCATGTGCTTGTGGCAGCTTCCAGCAGTGGCACTAGCAACCTCACTGCCCAGCAGCCACCTCTCAGCTGAGACACACACTAGAGATCTCCCTTACCCCTGTAGTCTCCATCCCCATCTCTCAGCTGAGAGGTACGGTAGAAATCTCCATCTCTCCCCTGCCACACTCTCCAAACCCTCCCCCCCATTAGAGATCTTCATTCCTCTACACACTCCCTCCTTCCCAGCTGTGCCTGAGCTGAGAGATGCGCTAGAGAGGCTCTACCTCCCTCAGTCTCCCTCCCTGCCCCTCAGCTGTGACATGCTAAAGACCTCCCTTCATTCCCCCCCCCCCCCAGTCTTCTTTCTAGCATGCTAGAAACCCTCCCCACCTCTCACTGAGCATTTACGGGGGAGGGAGACTGTAGGGAAGGGAGATCTCTAGTGCACCACTCAGTTGAGAGACAGCTACGGGGGAGGGAGATTGCTTCCCACCTTAGCTGGCTGGGCACACTCGGCGGGACTCTATGGTACTGCCAGACCTGGATGTGAGCAAGGTTGTGGGCAAACCTAATTTCTGAGATGAGGATGTGTTGGCGCCCATTAGCCCTGACTGGCCCGCATGGTGGGCCCGCCAAGTCCATGGAGTCCACTGAGAGGGGCACCTCTGTGGAGGTCGTGCAGCAGACACCTAATAGACGGCAGACGGGAATGCACCTCGTAAAGGCTTATGCAGGCTATCGTCTCGTTTGAAACAACCCAAAGAAAAAAACTGCTGGACTGTGTGGTTAGATATATTCCCATTTCCTGTGGGGAAAACATTAAAATGGAGATTAAAATAAATGCACACTGGGCAGACATGATGCTTCTCAAACAGAACAGGCACGTGTCAGAGAGAGGAAAACAAAAACAGAAAATTAGCTGCTTCCTACCAATTTGTTGATGCAGCATCACAGGGGAGCTAGGGTCAACTTTCAGGTGCCAGGGAGTTGTCCGCTCTTCCTTAAAAACACTTTTCTCCTAATAGTAAGATCCGTTTATTAGTGTTAATATCTTTTATCAAGAAAATGTACACCACTTTCCAGACTTGTTTTCTTTTGTTAACGGAATGTTCTTTATTCCTTGTATCCTTCTACTCTTCTCCCACCTCGCCTGCCTTAATCTCTCTCCTGTGTTAGATAAAAATCAGAAGGTGTTGGTACCCAAGCTGTCGTACTGCAGAGCCCCTTCAGCCCTGCTCAAGAGACTGCCACAGCTCAACAGTTAGGCTATTTTTATCTCCTCACTTCCTGGCAACTGCCATCTGTCTAGTGAACTGAACTGCCCAGATTATCTGCTTCTGAAGAGTCCCAGTTAGCCCCCCCCCCCCCCCCCCCCCCCCCCCCCCCCCCCCCCCCAACACCCCCGTTCCGGATCTGCTGTCTCCCCTTCTAGGAAGACTACATGGGTGTACAGAAATCTCCCTACCAACAAAAAATGTCTATCAATACATTTGGTAGAGGGTAGCAGCTGGTTGCATCTTCACTTAATACAGTCAGTGGTGGAGAAAAGAGACATTACATTTTGCTGTTTAGAACCGTCTTTAAAAAACCACAATTTTTTTAAAAATAGATGGTGCTTCAAAATACTTCCTAATGCACTTTAGCTAAAAGCCTTTACTGGCCTGTAGGGATGGGCGAACAGAACGCATTTCGGATGTTCGGCCGTTCGGTTCAAAAACAGAGTTCGGGTTCGGTTGTTCTGCTCGGTGGAGTTCGGGTCGGCAGAACATTCAAAAAAGTGCTATTGGTACTGATACTGAAACCAATTTTTTTTCGGTATTGGTATCATTTGGCCCTGAGACCACCCCTGGTGCCAGGAAGTCTGCTCCTCAACTGCCTCCCCCTTCTAGTCATGTTTTTCCCACCTTCTAGTCACGTTTTTCCCACTCCGAACTCATCCAAACGCGACCGAACATGAACGAACTGTTAAGTCATTTTTGAGTTCGGTTTGTGGATGTTCGGTTCTGTCGTCCGAACAGACGAGTTCGGTCCAAACTCCGAACATCCGAACCACATTCACTCATTCCTACTGGCCTGGCTTATTTTAAAATCCATTTTGAAATTTTCCCCCTGATGTGAGGGGCTTGAACAATGCATTTAGAAATGTGGATCACAGTAAAAGAATCACTTTCTGTTCCAAGCCTATAACCTTACTTGATGTGTTCTATAACTTTACTTGATGTGTTACTTAGATCCCTCTCCTATCCTTCAGAAAATCCCCGTCCTTTAAAAATGGCCTTTTTCCGAGTCTTCCTTTTCTCTCCTCTTTGCCCCTGTGTTTTACACTCTCTCCTTTTAGCTGTCAGGTGAACATCTGGTAGGGGTGAAAAAGGTGAAGGCAAGGACAAAGCAAGAAGATCCTTTTACAAATTTGGTTGCCTTAATCGATAAACCCCATTATTGAGAAAATAAACAAACAAAAAACAGGGAAGGAAAATATTTACTCTTTGCCCTTTTAATCGTTTAACCTGTTAGACATGAAAAACTTTTAAAGTATTTTTCTCATAATGACCATTAGTTGTCATGCCATGCACCATGGTGAGATGGTAGGAGAACTGGACACTCTTGCTTGTCAGGGACCAAGCGAGCAATTAGAACAAGCAATTGGGAAGTCACACTGCTTGCTTTAAGGCATGGATTTGTACCCAATGTAATGACTTGGGTTTATTAACAAATATTCAGGGTCTTTAATTCCCCCAAAGGTGCAGCTGTTCTTTTGTATTTGAATACACCTGTTTGCAGTGCCTTTGTGACAGCTTGTGAACAAAGGAAAGCAGTCTTGCAATCCTTAGGTCAGCAAAACTCTCTCTCCTGCGAGGAGTTATTCCCAAAAAGTGGCTATAGGACATGCTGATGGTGGTGAAGATATGTAAACTACTTAAATTCTGCATGACTGTATCCAAGTGCTGTTCAAGATTACATTAGGATGTTTCTGTTGTTACTATATGATATGTAAACATGTTTGGAAGTCCAAAGATGTAACTTTCCTTTAGGAGTTGTTAGTTTTAGATTATAGCAGAAATTGGTTCCATGAAATATATTATTATATTTAGGGATTGGTTGGTTGTGTTCTTGGCCAGGGCGATAGCGAGTGGCTAATGAAATTCTACAAAGGCTGGAGATAAAGTTGTTTGGGTACTGCAAAGACTTGTCAATGCTTTATCAGTAATTTATTTCAAAGAGAAAGGAAAACCAATCACACATTACTTTGGCTGAAAAGCATTTTCTCTTGTTCCATTATGCTGAAAAGCTTAGCTGTAGCAGTGCAGCACCTAGGATTAAGCAACATACTACAGAAATATGCTCTGTATTGTAGAACCCTTCTCTCTCCCTGTAAACGGGGGCAGTGGGATTATGGTATCGACCACTTGGGAGTGCTGCTTCTACAAGTGGTCCCCAAGATGTCTCCTGCTACTGCTCCAACAACTCAACAGCCCCTTGGAGTCAGGGCTGCCCCAGGCATGCGCCACATGTGCGGCCACACATGGCCCACCGGGGCCCCACACTTGCCTGGCTGGGCAGCAGGCTGCAGGCAGCTTCTCCCCCAGAAAGTGATTCTTCCTCCCCTCCCTGGCTCCAGACCCCATCCCTCACCTGCCTCTGCCTTTTAGTAGTGCGGCAGCAGCAGCAACAGCAGCGGGGACACGATCGGGCTGGGAGATAAGGCTGTTTACAAACAGCTCCTCCCCACGTGCTGATCAAAAGGTTGCTACCTTGTAAAGAAGGTTCTTCGAGATGGCTCCAACATTCTCACAACTGGGTTGTGCGCGCTCACCCTGTTCAAATAATAGACCACATGATGGTCTTGAGCTCCTCTGGTATAAAAAGAACCCTCCCCCTCTGAATGACAGTTCCTTTCAACCCTTTCTAGAAATATAAGAAAAGAATTCCATGCGGGGCTGGAAGGGTGGGTGTTGTGAGAATGTTAGGAGCCATCTCAAAGAACCTTGTTTGCAAGGTAGCAACCTTCTGTTCTTCTTCGAGTGACTCCTCACATGATATTTTTACATGGCTCCGCCGGGTGGGGAGTCCGTGGGTGCACCAGTGCATGGGTGGATCATGCACATGGCTGCACACGCATCTCTACTCACCCACCACTCATCCATACCCACATAGTAACCACCATTTCCAGCGGTTGCTCTGTGCGTGGGGATGAGTGGGGGGGTGAGTGGGGATGCGTGTTAGGCGAGCGCGCACACACCCCCACTCACCATGGGCGCGTGCACCACGTCATTCACATGGGGTTCCCCCACCCATGAACACACAGAAATCTGCGTGTTTACGGCTGGGAGGAGAGACCTGTGTAAAAAGGGCCACATTCTCACAACTGTCTGTCTTATACTATCTTAGGTAGGAATTTAGGATGTAAAGCAATATCTATTCTGTCTTGGAAAATAAATCTGCAAATATGGTTCTGAGATTATTATGGCTGCTATTTCACTAACTCTTCTTAATGAAGTTATTGCTAACAGGAATACTGTCTTTAAACCCGCACCCCATAACCAGTTCATTTGCACCCCAATATAATCAACTCACGCTGCCCCGTGGGCACAAATTAAATGGTTATGGGGTGGGAGCAGCATGAACTGATTATGGGGGCACAACTGAACTGGTTATATGTCTCTTTTCATGGCATAATGCGCTTAATAAGCTAGCTGCATTTTGGGTGTCTTTTGTGTGTGATAGCAGCACCGCATGCGTACACAAGGCACAGGTGGCACTGGCAGCAAGAAGCAGCAGGCCCTGGAGGCCAGACTGGCTAAGCTCACCCCCTGGTCCCTCCTCCAGTAAGGCAGTGGATGCAGTCAGTCTCTCTGTGCCTGTGTCACTGCCCGCTTGGCTGCCCCTGCAGTGGAACCACTCCTGGGGAGTGGTGGTAGACACTCGGCTGGGGAGGGAGGGGAAGCATTAGGAGGCCATGCTTCTCCATGGTTGCTCGGAGAGGTGGAGAATGGGAATCCTTCCTGTCCAGAGGGAGTAAGTTTTATGTAAATGTATACATTTGCATAATTAGATGGTGCCTAATTATGCAAATTAGGCCCTGCACCAAGACTTCGCACATAGCCTCACAAACCCTGGGACCGGCCCTGCTTGGAGTCCCTTGCCTCACAGCTTTGTGCAGCTGGGAGCACAAAGGTCCTCGACTTCCTCTCCCCGCCCCCCCCCAAGCTTTTTACCGGTCACCTCTGTTTACCTCCCTTCTGTCATCAAGTGCAAGGAATAGACACTGCTGCTCCAACCGTGTCTGGTTTTCAGTCTCCTCTGTCCTCAGCTGCTGGTTAATCTCCACTGTGCTCTCAACCAGGGATTTCAGCCCAGAGATAACATGAGACTCCTCTTTCTGGCATTTAAACAAAATCAAGACCATAATTCAGTGATTTGATTTCACTAGGACCTTCTAATGACAAAATCCAAGACTTTTGTGCGACAAAACATATTTATATATTTTTTATAAATGATGCAAATATTCAGTAAAGCTGTAAAAAGAACACACCTAGGTATTTTTGCCTATGCAGAATATAGTTTTATCTCCAAACATCATAAAATACCTCCCACCAGGCACTAACGTCTAGAAGAGGTGGAGCAGGCGCAAAGCCCCTCTGCAAAATAAAAGCTGTTTCATAGTCAGATGGAGGAATGGTGGGGAGGAATGGTGTTATCCAGTGAGGGATCTTAAGATTCCCACTATTAAAAAAAAATTAAAATTAACAGAGGTTTCAGGTGTATCTAGTTAACAGAACAGGCCTTTCTGATCACTTAACCTGGATAAAGTACTGCAATCCAAAAATAAAGAGAGAAAGCAGGAAACAAGGCAGACTTTTCACAGTACAAAGACAAAAATCTCTGGAAGCACCAAGGAAGGTCACCAATCAGTAAGCATGGCAGCCAAGTGCCTTAATCTTCCATTTTCAAAGAGAGCCATGGAGCTTTAGTGGGAAATCATGTACGCAGTACCCCATGTTTCTACCTAAGCCATGATATAAAGTCACTGAAACTACACTAAAGTTGTTGGAGCCCTAAAGCATGTCTCCTTTGCAGTGGGCCTTGAAAATAAAAGCCCTCAACTTAAAACTCCATTCTAAGTTTTATAGTTTAAGACAGGGGTGGGGATTCTTCTCTCTCCATGGTCCACTAAGTATTTAGTGGACTAGAAGGGGCTGAAAGAGCACAGTTAGTGTGGGGCAAGGGAGCAAAGCACTGAAGAAGTGCGTTCAGGAAGTGGAGATAAGGGCGCACATTGGTGAGTGCTGAGATGTGTACTCGGACGCAGGAGCTGGCCAGTGGGCACAAAAAAGGGTTGGGTTTTATTTACCCCACAGATCTGGGGTTCCCTTCCCTTAGTCTAAGCCATAGCCAGCTGTTTACTAAATGCCAGATACCCAAGAGAGACTTGAAGTCTGATAGAGTATGAGCTCAAAATATGGTTTTCATTCTAGTCAGGTTATTATTAGTGCTCAATTAATCACTACAAAAGCCATTTCCATAGGAAATGGACCATTCACCTGTGCTCGCACGATGAGGAAACCTACCGCTTTTTTGCTATTGTCGCTAGTTCCTGTTCAGTAATCATAAAAGTAAAGAGACAAATAAAAAAAAGATGTAAATGTGCTGGAAATTGATGGAAAATGATGGAACTCACAGTCATCGATATTGACCATAGCAGAAGCTCAGAACCAATAGAGACTGACAAGAGTACCCATGAACAGTCGCAAGCACTCCAGAAAGGTACGAATTTCCTGACAGTACGGGAATGGTCATTCTTGCCTCAGCTCTAGTTATTATATGGTTCCCACCACTGTAGTATCCAAGTGGCTTCTGAAAGGACATCTGTCGCAAGTGAATCATTTTCATCTCTGCAAGGCAAAACTAAGTGCAGTGGAGGGCTTGAGTAAAAATAATTTAATTTTGACTTGGGGGGGTTTTGAGTTGGTTTCTTTGGGAGGTGTGTTTAAGGTGTGCACTGCTAGTTTGTTGAAATAAACTATACAATTGTTAAAGAAATGCAGTGTTTTAAAAAAAAAATCATTAAAACTCTATAAATTAAAAAAAATTATAGAAATAACTGGGGATGTATCAACATTTTTATGGATGTGAGAAATAAACTGAAAACAATAGGGCAGTTGCGAATTTTCTACCAAACTTATGGCCAAGCAGAGATAGGAAGCATTTTACCTTTTGAACGTTGTGTTCCGATAAATCCATCATGAATTTTATTACTGAAAGATGGAGGGAAGGAAGTTCCCTTTCTGGATGGTACATTCACACACACATTCCTCCCTCTCTGTCTTTAAACCAGTGAGGAGAAACTTTTTAGCAAAGGGAAGTGCCCGAATAAAAGTAATATAAATTAGAAGCAGCATAGTTAAATTTTTCTAATAGAGAAAAAGAATCTAAGTTGGTCTCTGCCGGGGTGCGTGGGGGAGGAAGAGGGTTTATAAACATAAAGAAAAATATTCTAGTTGGCAGCCGAGATGACTGATATTTTAATTTGGCTTATCAGTTAAATTATAAAGAAAAAATATGCCACATTGCTGGAACAGATGTACAATTTTCCCCTAGGCCTAGTTGAAGATGGTATTTTTACTGCCAGACAAAAAGATCTCCAAAGTCTGGTTTGTTAGCACTATAATAAATACACCACAATTTGTGGTGGTTTGAATGAAAGTCAGGAATCCTTACTATTTAAACAGGTGTACTTTCAAATCATTCCTTTTACAATGAAATGCATTTTGGTTTTCTTAAAATTGCTGAGGTATGCATGCGATGAAGTTGCAGAAACCGCCACAGAAGCAGCAAACAATCAAGATATCTGCAAACTAACGGTAAGTACAGCATAAAAGCATGAGTAGATGTAATGAAGGTCTTGGAACAACACCTCATCCTTTAGGATGAGAAAAGAAAGAGTTTTTGGAATAAAAAAATATTCCTAATAGTAGCATCTGTTAAACAGCTCAAATCAGAGATGTCTTTTCCTGGCAGATAATCCGAGTTCAGGGAGTTTAAATATTGTTTGCTGCACAATATCTAACTAGTGGTGCATATTCCAACAGTATTTTATACCAGAAATATTAATTGGAAAGGGGTCTCTGGTGTTTTCACAATCAAAGGTTATTTTAGACAAGCTGCTATCTGAAAGGTCCCTTTCTTTTGTTGTTTTGCAGACGATAGCTGTGCTGTTGATTCAAAATAAATCCCTCTCCCCCTTAACCAGCTGCTGCTTTGTTTCATTTTACCTTCATTGTTTGTCACCCTGTATTCATGCATCCGGATTCAGCCTCCCATTGATCCCTGTGCAATGGCACTATCCTCCGGTGACATCCATCTTACCCTTTGTGCGAGGCTTTCTGCATCGTAAAGAGGGGGGGGAAGAGTGTCGGCCGGCAGCGCTCCTGGAGCAGCTGCAGCTTGCGGCCTGCCATTCAAAATGTCAGTCAAATACCAGGAGGATGAAAGCGTCTTAACAGTTGCCTCCTAGCAGAATCCGGTCAGCTCCGTTTTTTCAGCACGCAGCGAAGGGACAAGGCACATTGCAGAGAGGCACACGCTATCCAGCTGTTTAAAAAGGGGGGGGGGGGAGGATTGATCCTGTTGACATCGGAGAGAATCCCAGACAGTTCAGTGTACTGAACAGATTACAAGAAATCTGTCCTCCGGTGAGAGTCCTCCTCCACAGTAGCAGCACTTTGTGCATGACAGATTGCTCTCTTAATAAATGCATCTATGCCTCTTGATTGTGTGACCTTCACTTGCTTTCCTTTTAGTGTAGCAGGATGCTCTCCAGCAGGCCCATGTTTGCCATTACATTCAAAACATGTTTACTGTCCTTGAAATTAAGCTCTTTTTTCTGCTCATAAAAAATCCCTAGTGGCTCAAAGGTTTAGGGACATCCCACTACGAGAGGATATTGCTATTCAAGAACAGCTCCTTTATACTCCTTGTGGAAGTTAGAGTGAGGCTTGGAGTATTATTTAACTATGGATATTAAATATAAGCACGATAGCCCTATGCAGGCTATGCTTGCTGTGAACAAATGCCCACTGCTTTCCTTATAGGAAGAGGTTTAGGTATCCCCAGAAGTCAGACACTGCCCCTGCCAGATGGGTGTAATCAAGGACACCCTGCATTATACAATGGAGTGCCCTCTTTATCAGGCGTTAAGAGAGACACTAATTTTATCCTTCGTTGAACAAAGTTACGTGAGAAGCTAACATGGCTTCTTCAAAGCAAAGACTTGACGGTGGTTATGAAATTTGCCATATTTGCTTTTAAAATTCAACAGGTTAGGGCCAGGTATCCATTGTTACATTTGCTTGCTCCTTGATTGTTCCCCTCTGTTGTTTTGTTCCGTTACTATTTCAATTACCTGTTGTTTAAGTAGTTGCAATTGGTATTTCCTTGTTTTTTTATGTAAATCTTATTTTTTTACTTCATTTTCTTCTTGTTATGTTCTGCATTTATACCTGATGGTACATGCATTTTAATAAAAAAGTTCAAAGTTTAAAGAAATAAAGCTCCCTGTTCTCATTTACCCTAGAGCACCTTTATGTTCACTACCTTTTATAATGACAGAAAAGCATAAGGTGACTGCAAACTCCATTAATGCCTATTTTGAGCCCTTTATTATCATAAAAGGGGCTCACAATAGGCATTAATGGAGTTTGCAGCCACGTTACAGTGTAAGTGGTGTAAACCAGACTTGATTTCCTTCTTTCATGCATAACAAACGATTGTCCTTCCTACCCCCCAGAATGTGGCACTAAAGACACTTTTTACACTTCCTTGTTTGTCTACTATTAGTAGTGTACTCCCTTGTTTGTGTACTAGTAACTAGTAGGGATGGCAATTTCGGGTATGGATTAATCCCTAACTAACCAAAAAGGGGTTACGGATGAATCCATATCAATCCGTAGCAGCGGTCCAAAAAGTTACGGATCTGCTGTTATGGACCCAGTTTCCCCTTTCGGCCCTGGTATAGTACTTACCAGCCTCAGGGTGAGCTTGGTTGCAGGTCTGTCGGGCTGCAGCTTGATTGAAGGTCCGGGGAGGGGGAACACTCCTCCTGTGTAGAGAAGTCCCCCCAACAGGCTCTCTTGTCGCAGTGTGCTGTGGAGGTCCCTGCTCCACAACACGCATACGTAAATGGCCGCTGGGGCATGCACAGCCTTTTTGCAAAATGGCGCCAGCGGTGTCAGTGCCAATTTGAAAAGGGCAGCTGTTCTGCGCATGCGTACTGGGATCATTTGTGCATAATATACTACCAGGACCTGGGGGGTGAGTGGTGCATACTATACTATACCAGGACTCGGAGGGGTGAGTGGGAAAGATGAGTCGTGAGGGTGGGGGTAACAGGGTTGTTTTATTTAATTATGCGTCCGTACCATACCCAGAATTAAATCCGGAGGGAAAAACGTACCCGTAACAACCCGTACCTGAAGTTTGGTGCGGGTTGCCATCCCTAGTAACAAGGATGGAGTTGGTTGCCAGCACAGCCTTGACAACAATAGTTATTTTTAACTCCTCAGTTGATAACATTACTAGGAACAGTCTGAGTAAAGACCTGTTGAAATTGGCCCAAGACACAGCAATCAGTTTTCTTTATTTTCTCCCTGGTCCCTGTTTTGTCCATGGTCAGTGGCTGATGGAGGCAGGATTATAAATCAGGATATAGCAATTGAGAAGTCTGTCGCTCGTTGTCCCCCCTCCTCCCCACATGGCTCCTATGAACAAACCCGCCCCCAAGCAAGCAGCTGTGCTGCTGATTACCTGAAGCGCTGGTGCAGAAAGGAATGAGAGTTGCACTGCTTACCACGAGCAGCAGAGATCAGCTGCTGGGTCAACACGGCTTCCTCTTGTGTTTGGTCCCTCTTCCATCTTCAAAACATGCAAAGAGAACCCTGCTGTACCACTTGGCCCCAGCAGCATCAATGATCTGTTAAAGCAAGCCCGCTTGCTTCACCTGCTCCTTTAACTTTCTCCAGGAAAGCAGCATCCACTTATGCCGATTCCCCCTCCCCCATACACATTCCCTACCTTCAACGGAGCAAACACAATCCTTCAGAGAGCAAGACTGCGTAGGGTTTCCTCCCCTTCCCCCTCCCCCCAAGTCTCC
This sequence comes from Sphenodon punctatus, assembly GCA_003113815.1. Lineage (NCBI taxonomy): Eukaryota > Metazoa > Chordata > Lepidosauria > Sphenodontia > Sphenodontidae > Sphenodon > Sphenodon punctatus. The sequence goes on from QEPC01001360.1 coordinate 4,208,269, forward strand.
CTGCTGAGTGCTTTAGAAAAGGAGAAGAGCAGAAGCTGGTTTGTCTCCCCTTCCTTTTGTTTTAAATGAAGACTGCTGCTCCGTGTAAAAGAATAGCTCTACAGGCTTTTTTCCCCTTTTCCAAGAGAGATGAGACAAGATAGTACCATTTTAAATGCTGAGGTAGAGTCAGCAGGGGTGTCTTGCAAGTTTTGAAGATGCTCTTTATATTTTAAAATACTTACATGAACTCTAAAAGCCACTTGATTGGCAGATTGGGAATCTTGGGTTTCTACCCCCAGAGTTGGTATAGCACAGCTAATGTCAGGGCAAGCTTCCTCACCAAGAAATCCAGCTTTGGTTTGGATAAGACTATAAGAACATAAATAGCGCTATACCGGTGAGACCAGTGGTCCGTCGAACCCAGCACCAGTCTCCGACAGTGGTCAATTTTGGTTGCTTGGAAGGGTCACAATGGGATGATCTGTTTCCCCTTGTTCACTCCCAGCTCCCAAAAGTAAGAGGTTACATTCCCCAAACCCTATGCTCCCAGGAACTTGTCTAATCCTTTTTAAAAATTGTCCTTGACCACATCTTCTGGCAACAAATCCCACAGCTTAATTGTTTGTTAAGTGGAAAAAAAATACTTTGTTTTAAATCTGCTGCTTTAGTTTCATAGGGTGTCCCCTAGAGGGTAAATAACCATTCCGGATTTACTCATTTCACAGCAGTCATGATTTTATAAACTTCGATCATATCCCCTCTTGGTTGTCCCTTCTCCAAGCTGAAGAGCCTCAACCTATCTAGTCTCTCTTCATAGGGGAGCCGTTTCATTTTATTTTTGCCCTTCTCTGTACCTTTTCTGTTTCTAATATATTTATTTTTTTTGAGATGGGGCCACCAGAACTGCAAGAAATCCTCAAGGTTGCACCATCAATTTATACAGAGGCATTATGATATTTTCAGTTTTATTCTCTTTCCCTTTACGAATAATTCCTAACATTGTTTATTTTGTTTGAACTGAGGATTTCAATTGTCTAGAGAGAGCGTGTGGTTGCTGTGCTGGTCCCAAGTGATGGAGAGGGAGACAAGTTGGTTTGAATGCTATCTTTTATTGGACCAGCTGCTGTTGGTGAGAATGAGCAAGCTTTCGGTCCACAAAGGGCCCTTCCTCAAGCATGTAGTGTAGCCAGTCGGAAATAGGTAAACTCAGTCTACATATGTTTATATAAATTTGCTCAGTTTATATATTTCTGACTGGCTGTGCTACATGCTTGAGAAAGGGCCATGTGTGGCCCAAAAGCTTACTTATTCTCACCAACAGAAGTTGGTCCAATAAAAGATCAAATTTGAACCACTTTGTCTCCCTCTAATGTATTGTCTGCAGTTACTCCAAAGTCCTTTTCCTGAGTGGTAACTCGTAATTAGAACCCAGCATTGTGTACTCAGAGTTTGGATTATTTTTTCCCTATATGCATCACTTTGCACTTGTTCACATTAAATTTCATCTGCCATTTGGATGCCCAGTCACCCAGTCTCACAAGTCTCCTGCAATTCTTCACAGTCCACTTGTGCTTTAATTACCTTGAATAACTTTGTCATTTGAAAATTTGATCACCTCATTCTTTACTCCCTTTTCCAAATTATTAATGAATACATTAAACAACACGTGTCCCAGTACAGATCCCTGGGGCACTCCACTATGTACTTTTCACTCCATTGTGAAGACTGACCTTAGTTCTACTCTTTCTTTTGTATCCTTTAACCTATTACCAATCCAGGGCAGCATTTACACTGAAGTTTTATTCTCCCTAACTAATGAGGTTCTTAGAGTAGTTCTTAGGCAGTGTATCCTAGCGGATAAGATGTTGGACTTGGCAGACCAGAGTCCAAATCCTGTATTAGTCATGAACCTCGCTGGATGGTCCCTAGACAAGACACTAGCTCTGCCTCATTTCCCTATTTGTAAAATGGGAATGATAACCTCAAAGGGTTGCTGTGAAGGTGAACTAGATAAGGAGTGCAAAGCACTTTGAACACTGAAAGTACTAAAATGACAAATAAAATAGATTAGGCCTGTGCACTATGAATTGTACGAGCAGTAGCCCATTTTGCAACTGTTAGAATTTTTCAGTCACTATCAATATAATATATTTTTTAAAAATCTTAATGGTGAAGCAATGTATTTCATTTTTTCAGCCCCCATTTTATATATCCTATGAGCCCCTCCACTTTAGGAAAGAGTATCTCTCAGTAAATGCTTTTTTACCTCAGGATTATTAGGAATGCTGTTTCCAGATGGTGGTGCACGGCTGTTGTATGAACTCTTCGACAATGCAGCTGTTCTCTCGAGCTGGTGGATCAAGCCAGAGTCTTCCTGATCTAGAACTGTGAAGGATCCATAATGGCAGTAATGGGGTATTCTTGTTTCTGTAAGTATTTCATGTGAATCAAGCAAATTCTGCTCATTACCTGAGTCATGTGCTTCACTAGCTTGCATTCCATCTTCCAAAAGCCCTTCCACTCTTGGGCACAGAATAGACATAGATAGTGCACCATTTGAAGATTGCTCTAAGTAACTTGCTCCTTCATAGTTTGCTGAACCAGTGTGTACCTTGGGATAAGTGGCCCTGGAAGTTTTGTTATGAGTAGCCCCTGAATAGTTATGATCAACTACATGAACTTTGAAAGTAACTTCATCACCTATTATATCATCCATAATGTCTTGGTCTAGCATTGACTTGTCTTGAGCTACGCTTGAGGAATGTGCCAGTGCGCCCTGTGACTGGCTGGATCTCAAAGTCTTCCATGTAAGTGGCTGAAGAGAATGGGCAGAAGCTAGAGATAGTATACTGTCAGCAGAGCCTCCCATCCTATATTTGGAGAACTTTAAGGATTCCTCTTCATTTTCCTTGCAGGGCAGAGTCTGGGAATCCCAGTCAGTTATCCACACTGGTGGATCCCCCATTCTTGGTTCCCTAGATCCATCAGCAATGTCCGAGTGAGCTCTCTCCCTCAGAGCAGTGTCTACCTGTGCAGCTCCGCTCTGTTCTGGAGCCGCCAGTGTGGTATTGTCCTGAATCTGAGCTCCTTCAATCAGAAGGTTGGTGTCCTCAGAGACCACATCCAGTGTGAAATTTACCACCATGCTCTCCATCATCTGTTAACTAGCAACACCAGCAAAAGATTTCCATTGTGAATCCTAACAAAAAACCAAATACATTTGTGTGTTAAATTCACCATGATGCATCCCAGTCACTTGATGTTATATTTTCAGGATATCAAAATAATGTGTGGGGAAAAGCCATGGCTTTTTAGCACTCAGAGTAGGACACAGGGAATCAGGGTCTGTTCCCAGCCTTTCCACTGGCCTGTTTTGATCTTCAGCAAGACTCCAAAACCTTCTACTCTTCAATTCACCAAAATGTGGTGAAATTAACTCATTGAGATCTCTTGAGCAAAATGCTTAAAACATGAATAGTAGAGCAGTGAAATAGACTCTCGCTTTTTGTCAGACAGTGGACTGTTATATAAAGCAACACATCATTACCCTTCAGAAAAAAACCCTCTTCATACACAAAGATATTTTATTCCACTGCAAAAGAAAATGATTATTTTTTTTCTTGAGGGATTGGGGAGGGAGACCATGAGCCTAATTCTAGAAGGTGCTGTCTACCCTCCAACTTGAAATGATTTCTACAGCTGTTGAGGGCAATTTATCCCTGCTGTAGCAAGCAAACCCAATTATAGATGGAAAGTTCTGCAGTTGCTGTACTCTTAGCTCGCTGGCTCATCCACATGGTTTTGTAGTCTCCATAATCTGGTGGGATCTGAACATACATTAGCTATCTCAATTGAACAAGACAGTAACATTTAATTCTCACTTAATAATGTTTTAATAATCATATGGCCTGTTAATTTACATTGATTTGTGTTTACTGCAATTAATTCTTAATAAACTTTAAGAGCATCTTTTATGAGCATGCAATAATTGTGGTGTTCAGGGTAGTTTGAATATTCATTTGGGAATGTTACTGTAAACTAAAGCAATTATAGTTATATGATGGGGAATGAAGGCTTATTAAACCAAAATGTATAGTTTTCTGTGGAAAATTGCATTTTCAATATTGCAATACTCTATGGGACAAATTAACTGTAGCATTAGTGCAGCTTCTTCATACCAGAAGTTTCTTATTGCACTAAAACCTCTAAGCACAGGATGTAGAAGTTCAGAAAACAGCAATGATGCAAACAAACCTTCGGTTCTCACCTCTGCTTTCATTAGATAGTCCTATAGCCAGAGAAGGACTGGTCATGGTAGAGGAGATGGGAGTGTGGTTCTCGGCTTTGCTACTTGCTTCTTGTGTGATTTTCAATTAAGTTGCCCAAAAGCACAAATAGTGGGTAGACACTCACCATCCAATGACGGTCAGTAGAACTGGGAAACCCAACTGGCATTTAAGCTTTTTCAAATGTGACGGCTTTGAGTCATCACGCTTTGATCCTGCCTGGGGTGAGGGCCCTCATCCTGGGCAGGATATGGCCCGGCCACCCAACAGATGTGTCGGGGGCCTGGTGTGGCGATGTGTGGATGTGGGTCCACATAACCCCGCCCCATGCTCTGCTGATTGTGGCCTGTCCTCCCTGATTTTTTATTTATTTTATTTTTATTTATATATAATTTGTATCCCACCCCTCTTGCCCACAGGGCAGTAAACAACAACTATAAAAACAATAAAACATTTAAAACAATTAAAAAATCCATATTATGCAGGGAAAGAAAAAAAATGGGGCGCCATGCGCCCCTGGAAGAACCCCGGATCCAGACCGGGGTCAGGTAGAGTAGGCCATCACCTGTGACAGCCTGCTCTACCCCACCCAGAGATGGCTTCCCCAGACCACAGCAGCGCTTAGCCCAGGCTGTGACTTGGCAATGGGTCCGAGTCGCAACCCGTGCTAAAAACTGCCACGGCCCGGGGAAACCCCAGATTCGGACTGGGGAAACATCTGGTGGACCAGATCAGACATGATGGCACCATGGTGTGTAGCCACCTGCGGTACCGTCACTTCTGAAAATACCCAAAGTTTCCCCTTTATTCTTCCTGCACCTTCATTCCTTTTGCTGGGATAATTAGATGGGAATGCTTCATTTTAACCTTTCCCACCTTCCTCTATCTCTGTCTGTTTTGTCTATTCAGATTTCAAGATCTGCAGAGGAGGGACTGTCTTGTACATGTTTCCAAAAGGCCTAGAAAAACGGGAGTCCTGATATGTTTTTGTCTTGATTTATTGCAAGATTACAACCCCTACCTTATTGAAACAAGTGCTTTGTTTAAAATGAGTACATTTTCTTTAATAAAACACAATCTTGTATGGAACAAGATTGGATGTCCTTAAATTGGCAGTGTCTCTTTGTTCTCCCCTTCTGCATACCTGAACACAGTTGCCAAGGTAAAAACTTCTTACTCCTAAACTTATTTGCTTTTAGAAAAGTTTCATAAAAGAATCAGACCTTTGAGGATTTATAATTAATACATCTATGCAGATTAAATTATTTTCCCTCTGGTTGGAGGGGCAAACGCTCCTAGGACATGCAGTAAATAAATGCTTGATATAAAAAAAATAATAAGAGGAAAGGCAATTTACTTTTTCAAAATAAAGGAGGATACATAATAGCATCGGAACTGAGTCCCTAACGGAGACAAATGGTGGAGCCTAATGGCAAAAATATTGTGGCTAAGTTTGAATCCTACTCCAGAATCCCTCATGAAAATTCTCAATGGAAAAATATTAAAGAATCTTAGACAAGGCTTCCAATTGCAAAGCCAATTAGACAATCCTGTATTTACAACGGAAGTGCTAAACACCATTCATCTAATAAAGCTCTCTGCTCTAGATGGGTTTTCCATTGACTTTAGCAGAAAATGTAGACGTTTGCTGGCAATTATTTTCCTATAAAGTTCTACGGTTTAGAACCAGGCTGGCTCCACCAAACACTGTTGGGTATTTTGCTATACTGCCACTATTGGGAAATAGTGAAGAAAGAGAATTCTTACTTGCATTGTCTTTTCTCTCTTCTAAGCATGTCATGGATCCCAAAGATTCTCCCCTGACAAGGCGAGCTTCAGTCTGACCTTCCATCTTGCAAGGGATCCAGGGACACATTTTGCCCAGGGCCACCTTGGCCAGTTAAAACAGAAAGGGCAGCAATTAGAAGTTAGCTCAAGGTACAGGGAACACAAATTAGGTCAGTTTTCATAGCCCAACTGAACTCCTATATCAGCGCTTTTTTAGACATGTTGTTTCTCTTCGCTGATTTCTTAATCCGCTTTCAGAAATCTTATGGGGGGGAGAGGGGGAGTTTAGATGTGCCTCCCCACACCAGAAGTCACCCAGCTGCCACTGGAAACAGCGGTGCCAGGTGGCTTGCACGTCGTTCTTAAACCCCAATATCGGATTGAGAAATCCGCAAAGAGAGGCGGCATGTCTAAAAATAGCCTTAGTGTGTTCAGAAGCAGTCTTGTAAAGGCCGCTGTTGTTTTGATCTGCTACACTTAGTTTTGTAATGACAATTTGATGACCCGAGTGACGACTTATTTATTTTAAGTTGATGCAAATCAACATACTGTTACCAAAAATGAGTTGTGTGCTTCTTTTTTTGAGCTCTGTATTACCAAAAGCTTAGGGTGCCTGATACTTTAAAAGTATAGTATCTATAAATAGTTAAAAGAAGCCAGGATGGAAAAATAGCAGGTGATGGACTAACTTTAGGTCAAGTTTTCAGAGCTACCCGTGTAAAACTAATAAATGCACAAACCATGTACAGCAATTGTACTGGTACCTAAGAGGGAGGTTCTTGTGATACCCATTAGGTATATTCATGCAAATTCATAGTTTTATCTTAGTTGAACAGAGAGCGCTCATAGTACATTTTGAATAATCTCATTCATCACATTGCACATGAGGCTTACCAGAAATGCTGGAGTTTTGTGCTTAAAACTATTTGAAGTATTACCGTTCAACAGAGCTATTTAATCTTTATTGAGATGAAATGTCCCAGTTTCAACAGATGCTGATGAGGCCATCTGGAGCAGTAGTGCCTGGACAAATAAGTAAAAATGTAGTTGTTTTTTTACTGCTCCCCAGAGAGCATTAACTAAAATGTCCTTTTAAATTAAAGCATCTGGAGCTATTTATCACAAACAGTTTAACAATGTCACAGGAAACCACAAAATAGAATTTTCTAGAAGTGGTTGCAGAGCAATCCTATAGGGAAGACTTGTTAACAAGCCTTTCTGCTTCTGTTTTACATTGTAGCTGAATGCTTAATATTCACTATCTACATTAGTAACCATAAAGCAGGCGAGAGAATCTAGTGGAGAGGTTAAGAGCACAACATGGGAAGTGAGGGATAAGAGAGAGAGAGGTGCAATAGACATAAATCAATGCAGGGAAATGCACACTGTGATCTTAAAAGGGGGAGGGAAAACATGTTTAAAGTCAGGAGGCAAAAGCTACATTTTAAAAGAAATGTTAATAGATAACTGACAGTGTCTTGCTTAGCAGTTCCCAAATATTTTGCCTACGAGACCCTATTTTGGTGCTTAAACATAACTCCGTGAGCTTGGACAGCAATGTATATCAGTTAGGACTCTGACCCTGTCGTCGAATTAATGCAGCCACCTTGAAACTCTGATGTAGCTGCTAAGTAGAATATGCAACAAATGTGGAACCGTGTGCTGGGTTAGGTATTTCTCCCTTGAATGCAATCTTCAAACCCCTTACCACAATGGGACTACTCCAGAGTAAGCGGACTTGAGGACTGCAGCCCTGGTGTGTAAGCCATTTTTGCACAGATACCCCGCCCCGCTGGGTGTGCGGTGGGAGGGAGGCGTCCATGTGCATACCGCAGCAATGGGAGGGGGCAATGGGTGTCTGCCCGTGGAAACACCACAGGCGGTGGGTATGTGCTCCCGGCACACACTCATCACCCACCCATGGAGCTATCCAACAAAACAGAGGAGGCTCTACGGGTGGAGATGGGTGTGGAAAAGGGAGCACATCCACCTCCACCGCACACCCATCCCCTCACCCAGAAGCGCCATGTGAAAACGGCCTCAGACTAACGTGCCTGGTATATTATTCTAGTTATTAATGACTATTTATATACTGAAACCTTCTTGGGCAAAGAATTCACAAAAGAAAACGACAAACCTGCACTGTCGGCTTTTGGTGTCTCTTCAGCATATTTCTATCCAAATCCTGCATACAAACCATTATTTCAGTTACAGTACCTAGGGCTGAGAGCTAGGCATGCTCACATTCCTTTGATGGTTATTCTTAGAGGATATGAATGGGCATGGATTATGGGCTTAATGAAAGTTTAAAAATAGAACGTATTTAATGGAAACTGAAAATGCATTGGGGTTAGAGAGGACCTTCATTTTTCAGAAATCACTACATAAACTGCAGATGTGTCCTTTCCTTTACTGGATCAGAGAAACTAGATGCTTGTTGCTAAGCAATTGGAAGAACTCTTCCTTTTACAGAGAGGCTCTTGATTCTCAAAGCACTGCACCAGTGCAAGCCCGTTCGCTTCAGGGTGGCTTGCACTGGTGCAGCACTGTGAACATCAGCATGTAAGTGGCATTCTCATTTCAGTGAGAATGGGTCACTGTGACCTTGAATAATAGCAACATTGCTGCCTGAGATATTGGTCTGTCTTTTCCAATAAAAATATAAAGAAATTCCCAAACATTTTGTTTTAAAAAAAATTATTTTATCATCCACCCTGGTAATGAAATGACCCACCTTTCCCTTACATTAGACTTATAAAATCAACAAGGTTAGAGATTTTTAAAATCTTTTTTCCTTGTTATTGATTAAACTCCTTTTAGCATTTTGAATCTCTAAAATATTTATTACTTAATCTTTTCTAAGGAATACTTGTCCAGTTTTTCAAGCCTGTCTACACTATTATTGCTTCAAGCACTCTATATTCCCAAAGATGCTCCGGACATGTGTGTTCCAACATTTCTCTTACTTAATTCTGATATAGGCTTCTCATCCTTGGTATTAAGGACATTCTCAAGAGACAAATGAACAGTCAACTTTCGAGTACACAATATATACAAATAGAGCTCTACTAAAATATACAATTGCTGTACTACGTTTCCATGTTTACAAGGTGTTGGGCACTTGAGCACCAGTCTTGCAAAGCAACAAAGCAAAATAGTGATTAGACCAGGGATGGAGAACTTTTTCCCTTCCCAGGGGCCACTTTGAAAATTAGTACAAGCTCCGAGGGCTACATAGATATTTGGGAGCGGAAGTGTGCTCAAGAAGAGCATGGTCCATATCATATACCATGGATGTGTCCTTTGTCCTTTGTGTATGTGCCCTCATCTCTTTCTTTGAGCTCAGTCTTTAAGCGTTTGGGGGTAAGAAGTGGATCCAGGAGCAAGATTCAGGTACTTTAAAGTGGTAATAAAAAATACTCATGGGATGTATTTGGCCCCTGGGTCTGAAGGTCCCCATCCTCGGATTAGACGCAGCTGGAATCGGGATATGAGAGCTCAGCACCATGCAAGATTGAGCCATAGGGTGTTTCCATACGTAACGGCGCTCGGCCATTGTCACTTATCCGGTCTGGAGTTGGGCTGCCACTGGTCCAGAGCCCCAAACTGACAAGGCGGGGGCCAGGCCACCAGGGAGGGTGGGGAGATGCCCAGATGTGTCTACTAAACCCCACCCCTGCACTGCGTACAGTGGCCTGCCCCCCACCCTTGACAGGCAGCCATGGTGGCCAATGACAGCTGCCATGGTGGCCGGTCATAGCGGCCCCTCTGACCCGGCTGGGAAAGTAGGCTTTCAGATGTGACCACCTGTTTGATTCCCAGTCGCGTTGGCGGCTAGTGCGGGCTGTGACTTGGAGACTTTCCCGAGTCACAGTCTGTGCTAGCTGCCAACACAGTTGAGATCTATCCCGGGTGAACATCTGGTGCCTGGGAACTAATGTGACAGTGGCCTGTGGCTTAAAGTGGAGTAAGCGGGCCTCAGTCATGTCTGAAAACACCCTGAGTTGTCTTAATTCATCAGTGTTTAAAGGATGGGTGTGGTGGATTATCAACTATTACACTTTGGACAAGCAGGGCCTCTTCTGAGAAAAGGTAAGACTGGCCCTAGGGACTTTGCTGTCCTGGACCAAATTGCTCCCCACTGGCCAAGCACAGGTCTCAGACTTGAACTGTTTGGAAAGGGTGTGTGTGTGTGTTATACTCCCCCCCCCCCCCCCCCATCAGCTATTTGTCTAGGAACAGGAGCACCCACTACCCACGCTGCAAACACTCATCCTGGGCTTACAGCACAGGCAGACAGGAGGGGCAGTTTCTCCTGTTTTCTGAACCCCCGAGACCTGGCCTTTTGGATACAGCATTGAGAGGTCAAAGGTTCTGCCCTTAGAAGACTGCTGCCTCAGGAAAGGGTTGTCCACCCTGTCCAAAGAGTGGGATGGCCCTGAATCGCGGGGAGCAGCTGTGATAGGTGAAGTAGTTGCTGGAGGAAAAAAATAATTAAAAGATGTAATTTATCCTGTGTGTATGGCTTTTTGCGCTTTGCTATTGTCCACGTGTCAAGGATAATACTGCAGTACTGTCTCATGTGATTGTCCTTATTTACATATGAATCAGTATGTTTGAACACGGAGTGATGTAATAATGGATGAGAACTGGAGAGCTGCCTTGGTCACAGCTCCTTTGGGCTAAAAAAGAAACTAAGGGTGTACAATTCATTTAAGTTTAGAAAACAAATGGAACCCTATTTGTTTTAGTGACAAACAATCGGAAAATTAATGAATATGCAAACAATATTCATTTGCTTTCATTTGTTTTAATTTCTGTATTTAAATAATAAAAATTAAAAATCATGGTGCATGTACAGAAATGGCCACCAGACCATTCCGCGCACATGCACCCTTCTCTAAAATGGGGGTGGCAGCATCGCCACCATTTTGGAAAAGGGCAGCCATCTATGCATGTGCAAAATAACCACTGTGCATTGGCAGACTGACTCTCCCCCCACCCCCTTTTTTTGTGGAAAAGTAGGTGCATGCATAGCTTTTAGTTGGTCCAATGACCATTTTGTACATGCAAAATGATTTTTTAAACATTATTTTTTAATTGGTTTTAATATGACTCGTGTTATGAAAACAAATGGGTTTTTTTAACGAAAAACAAAAGGATGGATTTTAAAAAACGAAAATGAATGTACAAACAAAAACAAATACAGACCCTTCTGCACACCCCTAAGAGAATCCGAGACCTGAGGGAAAGATGTTCAGATGGCAGCTGAGAAGCAGATGGTAGCAGCTCTCTCCTGCAGCCACATGGAGCTCTCCATGGTACTTCAAGGAACTGGAGGGAGGCACATTGTACTACTAATAACCATTTCTATAGCACTACTTCTATAGCACTTCTAACCCACTGGGCAGGGACTATGTAAAATGGACACAGGTGAGGAGAACTCATTCTCCCTCTCAGAATAATGGTTGTAGTGGGCTTGGCTGCTTTAGAAGGTGAAGTGCTGGAGGGAAATCTGAAGATTACAAAAATAGAGCTTTCTCTTAATTGTATCATGGCACTGTTTGAGAAGCACTTTCTGAGAAATGAGCTCCTGGTTGGAGATGAAATGGACAGTTGATTCTATAACCATGGTTAACAGCTGAAATTCTGGATATCTAATCGGCTAACTGATCGGTAACCACGAACCGCAGTGCTTGACCATTTAATCAAAATACCAATTAATGCCACTTTACCATTACTGAATAACCAATTTACACATTTTCTGTGTTGCATAATTTCTGGTTTACTTCCGGACCAATAGCAAAGCTGCATCCAGCAAATTTGAATCCGTTATCTAATAGGAAACCGAGTTAAACTTGGAACGAGGCATCCAGGGGGCGTAAACAGGAAATGCATTATATTATTATGATTTTATTTTATTGATTGACTTTATACCCCACCCTATCCTTAAAATGGCTCAGGGTGGCTTATAACAATTTAGAAATCATGTTCATATAAAATAAATTCCACCCCTCCCCATACCTAGCCCTAATCCTTAACTCACTCCCAAACACCAAAAGCCCACACTTCTTCCCATCCCACCCACTCAGATGCCTCTCAAACAAGGAGGTTCCCAACCTTCCCCCCCACGGCAGTTTGTGGCTATATCACAACCCCCCTCCTGCACAATTATGGACAAATGGAATTAGTCAGTAACAGCAGAACAGCTGGGAAAACAATGCAGCAACATGGCCCTGCTTATCTGCGGGACAGCCTCATTCCCCATGTGCCCGTGCGACCCTTGAGATCGTTCGTAGGAGCCTTTTTGGAGGTTCCCCGGGCGAGGTGGGTGGCCATCGACGTTGGATCTTTTTCGGTGGTCGCCCCTGTGCTGTGGAATTCGCTCCCGGAGGAGGCTCGGCTGGCTCCCACTCTCCTGCTGTTTCGGCGTATATGTAAGATCTGGCTGTTCTGTCAGGCTTTTGGCGAGGGGTATGGGTGGGGTGGGGGCGGGGGGCTTTCCCCACATATTGTATTTTAAATTGTTTAAAAATGTTATATTGTTTTAAATGAATGTTGTTCGCCGCCCCGGGCTGCCCTGTGGGCAGGAGGGGCGGGATATAAATTTTAAATAAATAAATAAATAAAATAAATAAATGACACAAATTGGTAATGAGGTAACTTGTTTAAGCCATCAGTTAGTAATGGTTACCACTTAGGCTGCTTTTATACATGACACCCCCCCCCCCGTGC
>QEPC01001360.1:4221666-4240478 GCA_003113815.1 Sphenodon punctatus
GGTGGTTGGTGGGGGGGGGGGGGGGGGGGGGGGGGGGGGGGCTCGAGATTGGGGGGGTGGTTGCTGTGTTTAATGCTAAAGTGGATGCTCAACTCCTTTATGGAGCTGAGCTATGGGCCCCATTTGCTTCATCAACCCTGGACCACATTCAGACTAAGTTCATACGTGCCCTTCTTAAACTCCCTGGGGGTACCGAGTGCTGCAGCCAGGCTCAAGCTGGGCCAGCGATCTTGGACTTTTAAAGCCTGGAGAGCTGCCCATAGGCTTTGGCTTAGGGCTGCAAACCCTGGAGCTCTCGGCTTATTATCCCTCTTGAGGGAGGATTTTTATAAGTCAAAGTGGATTATTAAGGTCGAAACCCAGCTTCTGTCTATGGGGCTCTCACAGGAGTACTTATTGGCCATGAACTACCGAAAGGCAGCCCAGGAACTTGTAGTGCGCTGGCAGGATATCAATTACCAGGAGGAAAAAGGAAGGATAGGTTTGTCACCTCATCTAAAATCTTATTTGGATTGGGCTCCTCCAATGGATACTATGGCTACATATCTTGTCTTGCCTATTTCAGTAAGAGGGAGATGGCTTTGTATGTCTGCAAGATTTAATGCCTTGCCCTCAAGGATTTTAGAGGGGCGTTATAACCTTACTCCTTTTGTACATAGACTATGCCCCTTTGATTATTTAGAGGCTGAGACTCCAGCCCACATCATTTGTGGCTGCCATTTGTATGACAGCTTAAGGGTGAAATTTCTTGGCAAGTTCTTTGGAACTTGCCAAGTTCCAAAGTCTGGCCGCTCGCAGGGTGCGCTGGTAGGGCTAGCTCTGGCTGGTGACCAGGAGGATCTAACAATTCAGGTGGCCAAGTTTCTAACCCAAGCTTTTGCCCGTAGGCAGTTCCTAGATTTTAAATTATTTTGAATTTGATGTCTCATTTATTATTTTGTTTTGTAATCTGGTGATGTGCTGGATTTATGTTGGTGTATGTATGTATGTTTGGCAATGATGTTACATCACGCCTAATAAAATTCTGATTGATTGATATGCGCGGGGGGCCATGTATGAAAGTGGCCTCAGTTATCAATCATTATCAGTTTGGTTACTGCAAGGCCGACTGTTACCAATATCCATGAAGCCATTTCAGGACTACTTCTTGTGTTTCTTGAGCATGCCCAGAACCTGAGCTCGGACTGCCCTATGACAAGCTGGCAGAGGCCCAAGCCAGGGTTGTGGTCATGTGGTTGTGATGTGAGCTTTAATAAAAACAAGCCTTACAGAGGTGAGGTGTTCTGGAATTCCAGATCTCACCTTTCTAGAGGGGAAATGACTTGTCGCATGCCAAGGGGGAAACTGGGATTGGCTTACAGGAATGTAACTTCAAAAGAATTCTAGCGACCTGGAAAAAATAGCAGAGTTTTAAAGGGCACTCATTTTCTTTTCTGTCCTCAAAGCAGATTACTAGGGGTGGTGGTTGTTGTCTTGTTTTTTTATCCTCCGCAGAACGTTCCTAGAATAAGTGTGTTCCCTAAAAGAAGAAATTTATTTCTGGCCCCAGAATAAGGATGCATTGTCCCGCACCCTGAAATCAATAGTAGGAATTAGTGTGCAAAAGAAACACTACCAGAAATAAGGCAAATTGTAACAAGATTAATGAACAGATACAAAACTGTCATAGCAAAGCAATACACGGTCCCTGGTTTTGTTTTTAGCTGTTTGGCATTACTTAGCCTGCGCTCATCTTTGAAGTTTAACCCTCCTGTGCCTGAGAAACTGACTGACTAATAACTGTATCGGGGGTCAAAAGGACCCCCATTAATAAATAGTTGAAAAATAATGAATGTGATTGATTTGAAATGGACCCCAGATTAAGAAAAATCTTTTGACAGTTTATTAGTATAACTGAAAAACAAATACAGAACAATCCCCCATGGTATTGGGGGTCACCATGACCCCTCATGTAAAGCAGCACAACTAACAAAAACGGTACAGGGGGGTCATGTTGACCCCCTCCAATTCCAGAAAAGGAGAGGAGGAGCCAGCTCAAAAGTCTTGAGTTCACAGTAGGATGGCCAGATATGCCAATTTTCGAGGACATTTATGAAAAATACAGGTTGCAGGGCTTCATTAAATGCAGGGGTCATCGACACTCCTGATTCAGAATGAATAGGTATTTTTCCAACACAAAGCTACTAATGGCTGTGATTTTAAAAAACAGTGTCAAGAGTTCACTCTAAATAGGTCTTAATTAACTGCTGTGTAAAGAGTTGCAGGGCTTCATTGTTTTCAAGTGAGCTCCAAACCTCACAGTAAATGCAGGAGTCATCAACACCTCCCCCAATGCAGAATGAATAGGTATTTGCCCAACACAAAGCTGCTAATGGCTGTGATTAAAAAAAAGTGTCAAAACCTCACTCTTACTAGGTCTTAACTGCTGTGTAAAGATAAGGAACAATAGAAGTTGGCAAGTTGACCTTTCGCCAGGGGTCAATGTAACCCCCCAAAGCATTTTATGGTGATATTTTCCTAAACACACCACCAATGACCTTTGTGAACTCAAACTAAGTGCTACATTTTGCCCTTCACCCTCACTGAGGGTTTTACTTAGGAGAGCAGGTGCTGGGTTAAGATTTATTTCTTTAAAAGACGCATGTATTTTAAGAATATATGTGCAAAGGGTCAACATGACCCCCACTGCAAAGGACGTATAGTGCTTTAATTTTCCCATTGACTTACATTGGGGTTGAAAGGACCACTGATGATGAAATGATAAAAAACTCCATTTAAAAAAAAAATTGGGGAGGGGGGAGGAACATGAAACAACACAGGACAGTTGACCTCACACTTCTTGAGGAATACATGGGGGGAGGAGTGGTTCAGGCTTGCCAAAACAGCTTTATGATTTTTTTTAGCAGCCTTTGGGGTCAGAAAAACCTTAAAGAAAACATTCCGTACTTATTCCTTTGTCTCCCCTGACTTTGGAGTTTGGGAAGGCTGGTAAACGTTGTACCACTTATTTTACTGATCCTTTGAAATGAAGTGGAAAAGTGAAGTATTGTAAATTGTGAGTAGGGTTCCTGGTTGTCCGTTTAGCGCAGAAAACCAGAGAAAAACGGAATTCCCATTTTATCAGAAAAAAACACAATTTCTGTTTTATCAGAGAAAAACATGGAATTCCAGGTTTTTCTGGGAACTTTCCGCCTGCAAAAATTCACTGGTGGCAGCAGAAGTTTAAAGGAGGTGGAATCTCTGGGGAGGTTCTGGTGTGCACCTTTGTCAGAGAGATTTGACACGAGAAGAACACAGCCATGTCTGGTTTTTGGCGAGGCAGAGGTATGTTGGGCTCCGTGCTGAGGCTGGCTGGTGTGGGATATTGTTTTACTTTGAGTGGCAGTGGCAGTCAGTGCATCAAATTGTCACAGAAAATGAATAATTTGCAATAAACACTTTCTAATTTTAATGGTAAAAAACCAGTTTTTGCTGCGTTTAATCAGGGAATTTAGGGATTTTTTGGCAGAAAAAATTAGGAACCCTGTTTATGAACATTAAAAATCTCCTATAGCTGTCCTTCAGCTCTGTCACTTTACCCTTTAGATATCTGCTAGTATTAGCTCTGTGGACCTGATTTTTAAATACTGTAGAGACCCCATAATTTTTGCAAGCGTACAGGTTTCAAATTCCAATTTCTGTAATTCTATCCAATTTTCCTATGTACACCATTCAGGAAGAGGCAGATATCATTGAGTATCATACTGATCATTACATTATTTTACATGTCCACGTGGTGTTGCTGTGCCCAGCTAAACAGCTCCAGTGCTCCATAGCAGAGTAGGTTGCATTTCTGTGGTGGCTGAAATGATTTTAGGTATTTTACTTAGAACACCTCAGTGTCTTTCAGGATCAGAGTTATGTGCATGAATTACCTAACCACAGGTAAAATAACTTTTCAGTCCTGTAGTCATAGTGAAGTCAGGCATTTAAAACCACTGTTTCCTATTCACCCTTCATTCTGTAACCCACAGTGCACTTTGAAATAGACCCATTTTCAGGATGGGCTGCTTCACACTGGGAGATGTTTTACAAACCAGTGTAATGGACCTTCATTACCCAACAAGAACTGCAGTTATCACCACAGGCCAGATAGCCCAGACTAAAGTTGCCACCTTTCCAGATTTGAGCTGGAGCCTCCCACGTTTTGACCCAGACTCCAGGTTAAGCCTGGATTTCTCCAGGTCAGTCAGCTGCGCTCCAGCCAAGGGACTGACCGCTTCTTCTATGGCTCTGCTGCGGAGGCCAAGCCCCTACAGCTTTCTGCTTCCTAGGCCCCAAGCTCATTACAGGGGCTTCTCAGGCTTTGACTGAAGAATCTCATCCAGGATAATGTCTATGACATAATCGAGTCTGACTGCTCTCGTTGAAGGGCGATAAGCTTCATTTTACCAAGACGTGGGGGTTTGTTTTGTTTTTCTTTTAAGAAAAAATAAACTTTTTTTGAGCACTGAATGGAACTTGCTTTTTTGACCATGACACTGGAGGAAATACCCATTTTATTTACAAACTTGCCAGACGAAGGATCCTGTGAGGTCCAAAAGCTTGCAAACCTACACCAACTGTAGTTGGTCCAACAAAAGATGTTACTTGACTACTTTGTCTCGAATGCCTATATTTGGGACAAACTTGGCAAACCCTACTTTCTCTACACTGTTATGGAAAAACTACTTCTGCTCTAACTATGGAATAGGCCAAAACACCTCTTTTGTTATCTGTCCCGCAGTTCCAAGAAAACTGCTGGATTGGAGAGGTGAGAGGGAGAGCAACCAATTTGCAAGTCGTCAGTGGTATATTGAGTTGAATTCTCTAGTCTTAAAGAGCCAGACCAGCTAAATATTTTGCCCCAGGCTAGTTCAGAGCAGTACTTTCCATAGGGGAGAGAAGGATTCTCTGTTTTTCTCTCTGACTCTCTTCTCCTTTCAGGTTTTCCAACAGCTGGGAGAAACTAAAATAAACAAACTCCATGTCAAGCCAAGTAGAGCTATGCTTTCTAACCATTTCTCTTGGGGGGTGGGGAGGGGGGAATCTGCTGGCTAGGGATTTAAACCTGGCTCTTGTAAGGAGCTAACATTGTGATTTTCTTTTTAAAAAATAACAAAAAACATTTGACCAGCCTCTGTGTTAGGTAATGGGCTAATACTTACCCATGATGAGAAAATCCTGACAGCATCTCATCTGTCAAAGCATCCACACAGGAGAAATAGCTGGCATGTGGAAAAAGCTTTACTGTCAGAAGGAGGGCTGTGTAAACTGTAACGCTCACTGGGCATGGGGAGTGTGGAGGCCAAGCAATTAAGGAAAGTGCTGTGGTAAAGCTTGGGCATAAAAAGACTGGCAGGACATGGGTTTACGTCTGGTTTATGAGTGAGGTTGTTGTAGGGATCTGCAAGTCCTCAAACTTTTAAAGATGGTTTTTTTAAAAAGTGTTTTTTTAGCCCGGCCTCATAGTTTAGTAATAGACTAGTTGGAATTTACATGTGTATGCAAATTATGTCCCACATTGTTCTGCATTTTCAGTTAATGTCCCTTATTTCAGAATCCAGGCGTGCGAGAGGGATGGGTGTTAACAAACAAGATAACACCAGGTGGGTGTCCACCTGCCTGTTTGTTAAGTGTTTGCCCCAACCAGCCACGTGGCTGCCACTCACCAGACCGCAGCCCCCACTCATGGCAGGGTCTTGGAGAATGTAGAGCCTGCTGTGCGGACAAATGAGGGCTAATGTGCGCTCACGTGTCCATGTCTCGTCAATTAGGCTGCACGCAGTGCCTCTGCAAAGCACCACAGAGTCACGGGTGAAAATCTTAAGAGCACCCGAGGAGTGACTGTGGACAAATGAGGGCTAATGTGCGCTCACGTGTCCACGTCTCGTCAATTAAGTTGCACATACAGGTCTACCAGCACCACAGAGTTACAGGTGAAAATCTTAGAGCATCCGAGCAGTGACTGCTTCTTGCCTCTCTCTCCAGTCTGTCATTGGCAGTTGCCAGCAAGTGCATGAAAGACGTGCTAGGGGCTGCCTGTTTATTAGGCTGGACACACAAAACGTGTGAGGGTTGCACAGACCGAACATGGACTCCTGCAGGCTAGGGTCTTGTTTGACAAAAACAATAGTAACTTTTCTTAATATGTATGACACATCGTTTTAAGTGACTTTCCTTTTTCTTTGCTCTCTACTGGGATTTAGCATTTTGCTCCTAATCATGTGGGGTTTGTCCCCCATTCTTTCCCATTGTGCTATGGTGTTCCTTTAAATAGCTCATTTTGAGAGGAACAAAGATAGGTAACATGCCCAATTTTCCCTGATTCTCATGCTTCTACATCTGATCTCTCTGATGAAGGGACTTGGCTTCTTATTAATGGAAAGATCGACCTGATCCAAAACTTGTAGAAAGTTGCAGGAAAACTCCCATTGGCTTCAGAAGGGTTGGGTTTACGCCCATATGGTGTATTTTACTGGAAGGGTTCAGTTAGTGCCACAGGATTCTTTTAAGTGACTAAATCTGGCTAAGAATAGCAATAATCTCATCAAAACTGCCTCTTACCAGCAGTTAGTTTGTTGTGATTGGGCCTGCTTTACATAAGTACTTTTTATTAATTACACCACGATCAGCAGCAACACTAAAATTACTTTCAACTTCCATTATGATGTGAAGAAAGCAAACGGAAAGAAACCTGCTTACAATCCATATGAAATAGTTGGGATAACAGAATTCACAAACATTATTTCAATTATAGTCCATGATGTGTAACTTCCACACAGCGTTGGCCACAGTCTGGGCTGTAGGGCAGAGAGGTTGAGGTTGTAGGTTATACGTAGAACTTTTTTTCCAATTACCTTGCAAGCCTCTTGAATGCCAGTGTTTACATATTCTTTTCCCAACCTCATCCTAAGCTATGGGCGTTTTTAGATTAGACACCTCCAGGCCTGGCCCCCCACGCCCATGCCTCCAACTGCTTGTGTGAAAGTGGTGAGTGGGGGAGCACGCTGCCATGAATCATGTAGCGGCCACTCATGCCCACAAACCACTCCATGCAGGGCCAGCTCCATGGATGGAGGCTGCCTCCATGCCCAGGGTAGCCAGCCATGCTTGGGAGTGCCCGTGTGAAGCACTCCCCATACACATCACATGTGTGGGTGCCACTCTGTGACCACGGACTCTTCCCCCCGTCCCCCTTGTTCATTTAAAAACATCCTATGTCTGACAATCAAAATAAAGGGGACTATAACCAATAATACCAAAGAGAAAATTCTAAAAAGCTAAAACTATATTTTAAATAAAGAAATGTTGAGGTTAGGTACATGTGTGGTGTAACCCAGTTGTACTTGTGAGAATGAGAGGAGCCCTCTCAAAGAAGAACCTCCTGGTTCTTCTTTGAGAGGGCTCCTCTCATTCTCACAAGTGGCTGGGTTGTACAGCGTGATTAGTGCTGGGTCCAGGAGGGGCATTGCCCTTATCGCCCTAGGGGCTATCTACCTAACTTAGGTAGATGACAGTAATAAATTGAGACAGCAGCTAAGTGACAATAGTATTGCAGGAAGTTATAAGCTACTCCTGTAGCACTGCTATCCTCCCTGATTTTTTCTTTTTTAAAACAAGCTTCTAGACTACGGCTTTGTTAAGCCACTAAGGATTTTCTGAGATTGTTGAGGTTTTTCTCCGAAGTCAAATGAAAAGAACCCAAACTTCTTTTCTTCCCCCCAAATCTCATGGCAATTAAGCTAATCCCCTGACCAGCAGAACCTAAACTGGTGTTGGCGGCGGTGCTGATTATGATTTTACCATTGTGATGAATGCTTGGACTCCGCTATAGGGCTGCTCTGGTTTATCGTGGTGACTTGCTCCTTTGTAGATAATTCTGTGAATCCGACCCAGGGTTTTTTCATTGTTGATTATCGC
Source organism: Sphenodon punctatus (assembly GCA_003113815.1). Classification (NCBI taxonomy): domain Eukaryota; kingdom Metazoa; phylum Chordata; class Lepidosauria; order Sphenodontia; family Sphenodontidae; genus Sphenodon; species Sphenodon punctatus. The sequence goes on from QEPC01001360.1 coordinate 4,229,608, forward strand.
AAACACACTGCGACACGCACCAATGCTAAGTAGTGTACCGCCCCCCGGCTAGAAGCACCAAGTGGCGCTTTTTGCCTCCCCGCTCCCAGACCCGGGGGGCAGGCACCTACCTGCGCTGTGTCCCTGGGACCACTGCGGGGGGCCTCTCTGCTTTCACTGCCCCATGGCTCCGGGTGGGATCGCACAGCTGCTGAGCGCGGCTCTCGGATCCCTCCCCCCGCAGGCAGCGGCGCGCCCCGCTCGCTCCCCAGCGCCGCCGCCTCTCCTAACTGGCTCGGCGGCTGCTGCACGAGTTCCCCGGCAGGGCGAGCGGGCTGGGGCTTGCCTCGGCCTGGCGGCGGGAAGGGCAGGCACAGTGCGCGGGGGGTGGTGGGGAGCGGCTCGGCCTGCAAGGTCCGCTCTCCCTCGGCTTTGCCTTTGGGTCCCCCGTGGTTTTGCTGCGCCGCTCGCTCCCCAGCGCCAGCCCCGACTAAGAGATGCTCTTTAAGCTCTTCGGAGCTTGGCCGTTGCCAAAAGCCCCATCTGCTAAAGCAGCAGCTCAGCCCCAGCGGGCAAGGCTTCCCAGAGGGGGCAGGGGGTTTGGGGTGGGGGGTGCACTCTCCCCCTTGAGAATTTGCAAAGGAAGCCGGTGCAACTCTTCCCGGCACAAGGAGCTGCGCGCGCACCGAGGACGAGCTACAAAACACGAGTCGCTTGAGGAAATCTTGTCCCCTGCTGCTAGTCTGGCCCGGCCCGGCGCCGAACCGCGTGTGCGCCCCGCTTCGCTCTCCAACGGGAGCGTTGCCGAGTTCACTCCTGTCTGGACTCGGGAGCAACTCGGTCTAACCCACACTAGAGGGCATTTGGGTTCGCTGGGGCTGCAGAAACGAGACTTGAGAGGTGATGGCAGAGAGAAGTTGCCTGCACAAATATGGGATGGGATTTTGCAACCTCAAAATCTGTCCGATGTTCTGCTACATCGAAAGCATGTGAGGCTTCCCCCATGACAGAGTTGGAGTCTCTTTCTCTCCCTCTGGTTGGCTGACAGATTCCAGCCAAGAATGCCTGGGAGGTGTGACAAATGGCTCCTGCTAGCATTTTTCTGAGTGAAAGAGCAATGCTAGCAGGAGCCATTTGTCACACCTCCCATGCATTCTTGGCTGGAATCTGTCAGCCAGTAGCGGCCTAGCAAGGCTGTGGCAGGCTGGGTTCATGTCCCAGTTAAGGCCCAGCTAGGGGAAAGAGGGATGTTCCTAAGTAGCAGCCCTCCTCCCCCAGCAAAGGTTCCCAGGGAGGTGCCCCAGCGTGGCAACAGCAACTTCACCAGGAGGGATGTTTTAAGAATGGGTGGGGCCAGCACTCCACCTCTGCCCACTCTGAAAACTTCCTTCCTTTGCAAACAGCTTGAATGCTGCTAGAAAATGTTCAGAGTGGGTGGGGACAGAGTTTTGGCCGGGCTTCCTTCCCCCTCTGAAAACTTCCTAGCAGTCCCCAGGCCACTTGAGGAACTGGAGGCTGCTTTAGAGTTCAGAGCCCATGCTCAACTAGGCCCCCTTACTCCCTTACTCCATGGTAGACATGCCCCTGCTGTCAGCTGTCTCCCACAGCCCGCCTGCTCATAGCTTCTGGTTTCCTCTCTCGATTTGCCTTCTCTGCGAGCTTCCACCAAACACTGAGGAAGTGGAGGCATTGTCAATGCTCCAGGGAATTCTTTTTCTTTCCTTTTACTCTGGGGATGTATTGCTATTGAGGGAGGTGATACGCTGTGAGATGGAAAAGTTACTTAATATTTTGCTCTTCCACACTGATAGTAGAAATACTAAGATTGTGTACTGCCAAATATTCAAAATTATTATTTTTTTCTCTCGTGGCTTTTATGTAAACCTTTTTATCTGCTAAATGTATTTTTACAGCATAATGATCTCCATGGACAAATTGCTATTTAATAGATTTGATTTGGTTTGACTTGTTTAATTAAGGGAATGTGTTTAAAAGATGAATGGATTCAGATGGTGGATTCAGTTGGATAGATGCAGACTGGACAACAGCTCTGTGTTAATAAAATGCTGGTCATAATTTCTCACAGAACTAGGACACCCCACCCCACCCCTACACCCAACATGCCAAACGTTCCGATTTAACTTCAGGAAGAAAAAGGGGCAAACGAAGAAGTTAAGAAAGAAATGGAGAATAAAATCTAACAAGAAAGGAAGTGGTTAATGTGAGGGTTCTCTAGAACTCAGGTCTGCAGCATCCTTTGGCCTCAGTATTAATAGCAGAGTGGAATGGGACTAGCAATTACTATTCCTCTTTGTACCGTTAATCTCCCATCTCAGGCACCACCACTTTAATTAAAAGCTCAGATCTGAGCTCCTGAACCAGACCAGTTCCGTGACATTTTCTTTGCCATTTGTACATGTGGGAAAGGAGGAAATTAGGACAGCTAGACATCTTAAGACCGTGTTTAACCTGCGTTAATGTTAACTGAAAAAACCCCCCAATATCTGTGTTGAGCCGATTATTATACCTGGGGATTTGTTTATAACCTCTCTCCTGAAAGATAGTTAATGTCAGGCTGGAGAGTTTTAATTCAGCTGATAATGGCTTAAAAATGGGGGAACATTCCCTCTTCAGAAAGGGACTGCTTACTGCAGGGGTGAGAACCTTTGGCCTCCCAGGGGGCACTTTGAAAATGAATACAAGCTCAGAGGGCTGGGGTGTCACGAGAAGAGGCCAGGTACAGATCAAGGTTCTGTCCCATCTCCTCCTGTGCATGCCCTCAATCTCTGCTCCCTTCCTCGGAGCTCATGCTTTCAGCGTCTTTCTGGGGTAGGAGCTGGATCCAGAGGCCAGATTCAGGAACTGGAAAGGGGCCAAATAAAAACTAGCCATCATGGGAATTAGCCTGAGATCTTAACATCTCCTGGGAAACGGGGGGGTGGAAAACCCTCCACCCCAAACCTGTTAGAGAGATTTGCATGAAAATAGACTCTTTGCAAACAGAATCCTTTTATTTTTATGATGTAGTAGTAAAAGTTTATTGTTTGGCCACAGGCTGTAACAAACAAATTACCAGAACGCAAAATACGTGACTGGACAAGATATAAAACAATTTAAAAGAAGATAACCAAGCCTAGTGGTTTAGCATTTTTATGATGTGGGAGTTTCTCTCAACACCAGGACTTGACTCCCCACTATTCCAGGACCTAGATGGTTCCCCATGTCTTCCTCTTTTTGTTTTTTAAACCTGAAACTCTGTGCTTTCATTAGGTCAGGGGGCTCGTAGGCAGCAAGAAGCACACCCAAGTTGAAAACCTGGGGAATGTGGGAGTGGGAAAAGATGGAGAATGAAAAAGTGGCCGTGGGTGTTTGGAATGAGGAAAGTACACCAGAGATGTGGACATTAACAACCTGTTGACGTTTCTAATATTATTACACAGCTGCTTCTTGCTTCTGAAACGCATTACTTTTCTCTTCTTAAAAACTAGGTTAATGCACTGTCTTAATCAGTTGCTGAGTTTGCGGCGAGTGAATAATACCCCTTTTCTACGCAGAGAAGCTTCTCCTGTGACATTCTTCTCCTTCAGGTTTTCTTGTTTCTGCTCCATCAGGAAAGCCATGGAGAATGCCGCATTATATAATTAATGTAAGTTGCACATTGGCATTTTCCATTAAAATCCTTCTGTCGAGGTTTAATTACAAGACACTGCATTCCCTTTTATAATACAGAAATGAATTTTAATTAAAACTTGTGCAGTACTTTAAGCTGAGTTGCGTTACACAATTACTTTGTAAATTTGATAAATATCTGCAATTACCATGCTCCTCTTGGTGCCTGGATTTATAAATTGTTTTTATTTACTTTACTCATGCGCTTTCACCAGACTTCAAATGCCACCTGTCCAAGGATGATGGCAGATGCAAATGGCAGAGAGAGGGGAGTTTATTCCTGAGCAATTACAAATCTTTGAGTCGTTGCATAGTTACAGGCAGTCGTACAACCTTGCTTCTTTTATCCCCCGACAAATGAGCAGGGATCCTCCTGTTCAGTAGAACCAAGGTGCCTTTTTAGAAGTAGTTACTATAAGGTGACCACCTTTCCTGAAGTATTTTATGGGACATAGGGTGTTTTCAGACAAGACATGTCTGCATGTTCACCTGCTAGCCACACATCCGACTGCCCATCTGAAGGTGGCCAGCCAGATGTGCACTCCGGCAAGCCATGGAGCACCCACTCTCAGCCACTTGCAGCTCCATGCCGGAAAATGTGGAGTGCTCTGTGCAGGGCAAGCCAAATAGATCTGTGGCAACGGGTAGCTATGTGGCTCCTGCCTGCCTGAACAGCTGCCACCAGCCATGAGAGCAGACAGCTCCTCCAGTAGCATAAAGCAGTGGTTTTCAACGTTTTTTCATTTGTGGACCCCTAAAAAATCTCAAATGGAGATGTGACTGTCTTTGGAAATCTATTGTGTGTAGAACCGAGGTGTGTCACTTTCAGCTAATAGGCGGTGTGCGGGGGAAGTGGCCGTTGCAATTGACAACTGCTGGCCAGGAGCGCTGGGGAAGCCCAGCTCAGTAGTGCTCCTGGCTGGGGCTTGTCAATTATTTTTAAAAAAGGCCATCTGGGCACTTTTCCCTCCCCCCTGTCACCCAATATCAGCCTATCAGTTGATAGGTGCTATGGGGTGGGGGAAGTGTGCCAGGCTGGCCTTTGTAAGTGACATGCAATGGCTAGGAACACTGGGGAGCCCATCTCAGCAGCACACCTGGCCAGGGCGTGTCACTTTCAAGAAGGCTAGCCAGTAGTTCTTCCCCTCCCCCCCCCAGCGTCCATTGGCTGATAGGCACTCTGGCAAGGAAGCAGCCTTTGAAAGTGACAAGCCCCATCCAGGAATGCTGGTGAGCTGGGTTCCCCAGTGCTTCCAGCTGTTGCTTATCAGTTTGCAAAGCCCAGCCCAGCATGCTGCTCCACCACACTGCCTATCACCTGACACAGGTGCTGTGGCAGGGAAGCACCCAGATGGGCTTTTTTGAAAGTGACAAGGCCTAGCCAGGAGCACTGCCCGGTGCACTTCCCCCACCGCCTATCAGCTGAGGTAGGCAGTGTGGGGGAAGTGCCCTTTGAAACTGACAAGTATCGGCCGGAAGCACTTGGGAGGACATGATGGATGGCCTTACTATGGATCGGTAACTGGATAGGAAGCAAAGAGTAGGACTGAGTGGTTAGTTTTCACAATGGAGAGATGTAAATAGTGGAATGCCCCAGGGTTCTGTTTTGGGACCGGTGCTGTTTAATCTATTCATTAATGATCTAGAAAAGGGCATTAAGATGTGATCAAATATGCAGATGACACCAAGTTATTCAAAACACGAGCAGACTGTGAAGAACTGCAACAAGATCTTACGAGACTGGGTGCCTGGGCATCTAAATGGCAGATGAGATTTAATGTGGACAAGGGCAAAGTGATGCACATAGGGAAAAATAACCCAAACTATGCGTACACAATGCTGGGTACTAAGCTAGGAGTTACCACTCAGGAAATGGATCTGGGAGTGATTGTGGACAATACACTGAAATCCTCAGCCCAGTGTGCAGCAGCAGTCAAAAAAGCAAAACCGAATGTTAGGAGTTATTCGCAAAGGGATAGAGAATAAAATGGACGATGTCATAATGCCTCTATACAAATCAATGGTGCGACAGCAACTGGAATGTGTTCAGTTCTCATTGCCCCATCTCAAAAAAGACATAGCTGAACTAGAAAAGGTACAGAGAAGGGCAACAAGAATGATAAAGGGTATCAAAGAGAGGTTTGACAAGCTGGGTCTCTTCAGCTTAGAGAAGAGAAGACTGAGAGGCGACATGACAGAGGATTATAAAATCTTGAGTTGTATGGAACGAGTAGACCGGGAACAGTTATTTACCCTCTCAACTAGTACTAGAACTAGGGGACACTCTCAGCAGATTTAAAACAAATAAAAGGAAGTACTTTTTCACTCAATGCATATTTAACTTGGAATTTGTTGCCAGAGGACGTTGTCAAGGACAGTAGTATAGCTGGGTTTAAAAAAGGACTAGATAAGTTCTTAGAGAGTAGGTCCATTAATGGCTATTAACCAAGTAGCTTACGGGATGAACGTCTTACTGCCGGGAGCTGGGAGTGAACAATGGAGAATGGATTGCCCATGGAGACTGTTGGTTCTTCTCCTTTGCTATTGAGATTGGCCACTGTCGGAGACAGGATGCTTGGTTTGATGAACCATTGGCCTGACTCAGTATGACACTACTTACGTTCTTATGATGATCCCAGAAAAGGGATCCGTGCTGGACTGCTTGCTTGGGCTTTGCTGCAGCCCCCGCCCCCCAGCTTTCCCATTCCTTTCTCATTATCAGCGCTCAGTCAAGTGTGCAATTTGCTTCCTGCTGAATGTCTGCATTCTGAGAGTGATGTGTTGAGGTCCTGTGTCTGGGTGTTGCTGGTGGGGGTCCTCCCCAGTATGTGCCTCCGTGGTTGGCAGGGGTTGAACCATCTCATGGGCAGGAAGGGGTGTATGACTGTTGCGACTTCTTGGTTCCATGGTTGCCGCAGCTGTGCTTCATGGCAGAGGTTGGGCTACTGAGCGGGGTGTGGGGTGATGCAGGGCGGGCGGAGAGGGGGAACTGCTTCCCGTGTGTGTTGCGTTTCTGGGGCTGCTCCGGACTGGGGGGAATGTGTGGTGTTGCCTCTGGCTGCAGTAGCCACGCTAGGAGCTGCTCATTCGTTTTGTTCTTCATGCAAGTCCACAGACCCCCACAGCCAACTTGCTTGTGTAAAAACACCCATAGAGAATGCAAAATTCAAACTCTGTGGTCAGCCTAATCAAATGCCATGCCCACACATATAGCATCATACATGAAGCTCACATATTGCCATTGGCTGCTGCTGGTGCACCTCAGTGTTACATGGGGCGGGTTTGAGTGCGTGGCTGCGCCTGTGTTCATGCTCCCTAGCCGCTCCACAGGGCTAAAGCGCTGGGGTGGGATGGAGGGAGTTCTGCGACTGCCCAGAAGTGTAGGAGATGGGGGGTGGGGGGTGAAAGCAGACATGACGCTAACCACCCTTTAACCACCCTTGGTGGTCATTTATGCATGTTTCAGGGCTGCATAGGGAACCAATACAGCCCTGCAACATGCATAACTAACCACCAAGGGTGGTTAGCGTCATGTCTGTTTTCACCCAGGTACTAGCAGCAACTAATTCTGAAGGCACCCTGGAAGCGACCAGTGCTTGTACTTGTAGGACAACTGGCTTGCTTGTGGGGCTCTTCCATGAAATGCAAGGTGAATGGTCAGTCAAAGTGAAGATTTTGGCATCCTGAAGTGTATAAATTCTCCCTCTGTATAGAGGGACATAAAAGGGTTCAAGGGCATAAATTTCTGGAATCAGATTATGAGCCTTAGCTTTTTTAAAAATAAAATAAAAACCAATTCTGTAGCATTAGAGATTGGGAGAACAGTTTGAAAATGTGCACTCTAAAGACTCAGAAAAAGAAGGCAAATAAAGACCTGTAAATTATTTTCAAATCTCATGATTTTGAGGGTCATCACTCATGATTGTTGAACATTTAGGAATGGCAATGTGGCATAGGCTTTGTTCTGACCATTGGATAGGCTGAGTCATGTCTGTAGATGGAAGCTCTAGTCCAGAAGACTGCGTGCTTCCCGTTAGCAATAGGATACAGAAGACTCAAAACTGGCTTCAGTGGCAGGCGGCAGTTTTCCTTTCTGGGCTGTCTGTTGTTGGCTGAGTTAAGATGAACTTTAGGTTCCTATTGGACGGGTGTGTGCGTGTTTGTGCCATGGTGAAAATGATTGCTTATACTCTCCTAGGAGGTGGCAGGGACAGAAAGAAGCAGCAATGTGTGAATTGTTGACATGGTGTATTAGGATAAAGACCGAGTGTGAGGAGGTTTTTCAGCTTGTCTTCTTCCCTTGCTTGTTGTGTAGGGTAGGCAGGGGTCTTCAGTTTGGGGCATTTTTTTATTTAAACCTGAATGTAGCTGTCATGAAAAATGAGTGCCGTCAACAAGTGTCTTGCTAATAATTCGAAGCATCTGGTAGTGCACAACCAAGGCAAAAAGATGATTAAGAAAACTAAAACAATTCTCTGTTCTTTGATTCAAGAAATATAATTTGTGCACTTATATTTAATCTATTCAAAGCCAAAAGCAGAACTTGTAGTGCAAGCTAGGCACATTTCATGCTACTCCATAATTTCCTCAGAAGCTTCTTGTGACATTTACTCAGTGCTAATTCAGGCAGCCCTCGAACACTGTGAAAACACCATCAAGGAGCAAAGCAAAGTTGTAGTTGTTAAAAACCAACATAAGCAGCACGTCTGTGCAAGAAGGCTGTTTGTTTAAACGGAAGCAAGTCCTATGAATTGAGCTAGCAGTGTCTAGATAGCCAGCTGATCAAATAGTTCTGTTTTTATAACCAGGACTGCATATCCTTAACATCTGTTCCAATGGCAGAATTACACTGGTGACAAATCTGTTTTGTTGTTCCGGTCTTGGGAAAATTTTCAACCATATGTAGTTTCAGTAAACAGGTTCTAATGAACCCTGGTTTAGTAAAGGGCAATTAGAGAGAGAACAAAGGAGATCAGTGAATCCAAAGGGCAGCTTGAGGGCCCGGTGTGTCTTATCAATGAGTACACCTGCTCAGCACATGCCACAAGCACACAGCAGTGAGCCTGGGGAATGAGTTAATAATGTCAGGGCTCAGCGTATGCCACAAACAGGTGATCAAACCAAATTGGGGAGCTGAGACTGGGTAGGATACTGCGTGGTATGTGCAGACAGGGCTGAGTCTTAGGGTTGGGATATGGAGCCTTCCCGTGAACAACAGTGGTTGCAGCAGCAGTTGCAGAGGCAACATGCTCAAGCATGGTGCTTTAGAGGTGGATGGATTGGGGTGGATTGCTGGGGAAACCATGGCAGGGGGGTTCCAAGGGGTGGGGCCACTGTGGGCTGGGCAGTGATCTGCCCCCTGTTCTCTTCCACCATCTCCTCTACAAAGGTTGCATCCGGTCCTCCTTGCCCTCCACCAGAAACTTCAGTGGCTCCTCAAACAAGGGCCGGCTCTCAGGTTCAAGGGGTTACACCAGGAGAGTCATTGGAGCGGATCCCACAGTCCGTGGATCCCGCATGCACCTGCACGCCCATGGGAACCTCACAGCACACAGTGTCCTGCACAGAAACCGCACACATGCGCAGGGGTGCACGAGGGATCCGCAGGCTATGGGATCGGCCCCATAGTGTCTGCGTTGACCCATGCTGGCTCCGGTGCGAGGATGGGCATGGAGGAATCTCCGCTGGTGGTCATGTGTTCCTGGGTCCAAATGCTGAGACTGTGGTCCAGAGCAGAGAACAAGCACGGGCTCACAGTTGACAGACCAGGAGACAAAATGAGATCAGAAGGTTTGAATTCATGGAGCACAACTCACCTATTCAGATGTCCTGAAGACAGTGTTGGCTATTTTGGGGATAGGGAACTTTCTAAGGTGTCTAGGGGTGCACGTCTGAAGTGCTAATATGCTTGGTGGATTGATGAGACAGGCTGCCATTGTATTCTCTTCTGGCTATTTCTGAACCATCCTGGGGGTGCAGCTACAACTCCCATGAAGTCTACAGCTGCCGTGTTGCTGCTGTGTCTGATAAGGGGACAAGGTGCTCCTTCCAAAGGGAAGTGAGCAGAAGGGACCTCTTTCATTTTCGTTTCTCCTTTTGTTTTCATTTTAAAAAGTTCATTAGTTTTCATCTTCAGTCGTTTCTTAATTCGTTTTTGTTTCCTAGTTACTAAAATGAATGGGGCTTCATTCATTTTAGTTACTAAACAAAACGGGGGGGGGGGGATTGCACCCCCCTAGTGTGAAGCAGTGGTTGTTTGAAGATACGTTGCTGGAGCACAGAATTAATAGAATCCGATTTTGTGATAGTGCTTGTGACTAGTATATGTAGAAGGTGGCACTGTGCTTAGAACAATGGCCTTGTATTCTGACAATTTTGAAATATCAAGAATGGATTTTTCCAAGGTTTGGAAAGGAAGAAATGAACATAAACATAGATGTTTTAAGGCAGGCACAGCACACAATGTTACAGGTCCATACCTGCAGCTTGCACCAGCTCCCAGCCAGTTCGCTTTGGGCAGAAGTTTCAAGAGGTAGATTTCATGGGGTTAGATTTCTATCAAACATTAACATGCTCTAAAGTACTTGATATTTTTAAAATATTTAACTTTTGTCTGCTACAGGCCATTATCTATTCACAGAGTCAAGATCCACAGCTAGAAATGGGTGAATAATTTACAATATATAATTTCACAATTAAAAATAAATTGTGGTCAATTGTGACTTATGCTGTAAATCCTTAAAGCCAGAGACTGGCCACTTTGTCTTTCTCTTGGTGGATTCTTTAGCAATATTTTACAATACATACTCAAGCTTTCATATTATTTACTTATGAATCAAACACGATCGCTGATGCCCTATTTGGTAAATAGTAAGATTCCTAAAAAGAGGAGGCTGTTCACTCTGGCAAGATTAAATTGTTTTCCCTCAAAGTTGGTGGAGGGTCGCTATAGAGGGGCCCCGTTAGCTAAACGCAACCGCTGTTGCTTATTACAGCAAACTGAAACAATTGAGCATATTTTGCTTTTTTGTCCCCTCTATAATAAGGAACGTGCTAGGTGGATAACTCCATTGTTAGCTGCCCACTAAGGCAGGCAAAAAGAATTTTATTTTGGGTTCCTGCTGGGTGATCATTCTACGGATGTTACATCTGGGGTTATAGAATTCCTATGGAGAGTATTTGTTATTAAGCAGGCTGGGGAAGATGAATAGATGATCTCGACC